>VDFB02050039.1:0-214324 GCA_007258455.2 Sequoia sempervirens | reverse complement strand
CATTTGATATTTATGCAGTTGTAGTATGTTTTGTGCAATGTAATCAGCGATATGAATATAACCAACAAAAATCTATTTTCTATAATTCATGGATTGAACTATGTATTTTATTTGCTCTCAATGTTTGTATGCTATGGAAATGCCATTACATTTTAAAAAAAAGTAGTTTCTTACTATTTTTCTTCAATTTTTTATGTTTTTTTGCAAATCTACCAAAAAACCCTAGTTTTTTCTACCAAAAAATAATATTTTGAAAAAAATCAATTAAAAATAAACAAATCTAATTGAAAATTTGATTAAAAATTAAAAATTTTACCTAATAGAGGTGGATTCCAAATCGGATATCGGATTTCGCTCTCCACTATGCGCCCCCCGCCGATGAGCCGAAAATAAAAATGAATGAGTTTTGGTCGCGGCTTTTTTTTATATATACAGTTGACCAAAATCGGATATCCGATTTTTGGATATCCGATTTGGATCGGATATCCGATTCCTTTTGCTTGTGTCGGAATGAGATTTAGCCTTTTGCTTGGGTCGGAATGAGATTTGTTTATACACTGAACAAAATCGGATATCCGATCCAAATCGGATATCCGATTTGGATCGGATATCCGATTCCTAAAACTAAGTTTTCCCTCTGCCTCGGTAGTCACCCCAGCTCCAAAAAGTCAACTCACCATTTTCGCGTTTTTGAGTCGTAGAAACACGTATTTTTTCCTCCATTGCCACTTTTTGGCATACCATGATCCTGCACATGCCCAATTTGAAAACTAGGGATACAACTACACATACAATCCCATCCAAGGAAAAAAATGTGTATTGTTCTATCTAGGATGGAAAAACTACTAGGAATTGAGTCATATGTGTTATTGTATAGAGACATGTTGCATGTCAAAGTGTTGATTTTAGGCTTGGGGCCAATGAGCATGCCAAAAGAGAGAAATTATGTGATATAATCATGAATCAAAGACATCCACACAAAAGGGCATAAAAAAGAGAGCTTAAAATTTGATGTATACACTTTTCTCCTCTATATTTTCCTCTACTTTGGCGTGCATGCAAAATAAGTGTGCAAGCACGCCAAAATCAAAATAAATAAGATAAATACAATAAAAAGGATATGGAATTTATAGATTAAGAAAATTTAGAGTTATCTTCCACTTGTGAGACTGCACATAAACTAAAAATATCTAATTTATAGTCAATATGTCATCCTAAGAATTTTTTACTACAAAGGAGTACACAAATTGAGGAGAGAAAAATGAAAAAAAAAATGACTAACACTTAATGTGAGATTGTAAGCTTGAAATGCATTTTTTTTAAACTAGGTATGGATGATGAAAGAAATTTGAGCATACCATGCATAACTAAGATTTTCTTATACGATTGACCAATGTATTAGGCAATGTGGTGAGTATATGACCCCCAAATTTCCCCTCACCCACCCTCACCCTTCCCCTCCCCCCCCCACAAGAAGAATAAGCATGCAAAAATAAACCTATAGAAAAATAACACCACATATCCCCTATGTGGCAAGCTCAAGTAGAAGCATGCAAATAGAAAACCATGATAGAAATGAAAAAGAGAAATAACCAATAATGGTTTCCCTAATCCTATAATTTGTATTGAGTTATGAGTAGTCAAATTGTGGCTACCTTAATTCTTAAATAAGTTACATAATCATTATTATCATCATATATAGTTATTTAGATCATTTTAGGGGTTAATATCACAAGTACCCACTCCCAAGATGTTGGAAATTCACTATTACACAAAGGAATAGAAGGTTTATATCACCTTAATCCTAATAAAAACCATGGTTTGAGTCATGAAAAATTCTACTTAAGTGGAAGAAAGCGTGGAAAAAATAATAAAGATATTTATCTATTTTAAGGTATTGAAAGAATTCACTTAAGTGGTGCACTTTTTAAGTGACACAATAATTCATTATCTCCACTTGACACATGAAAATTATGGAAATTGATGGATGAACACCCACTAGTAGTGGCTATGCCACATTTAAGTTTTAATTAACATATGAAAACATGGATTAAGTTATGTAAATTTATGCTCATGCTATTGAGGTGTACATTCCCAATGGTTCAACCATCAAATATCCCTACCCAAGGAAACCAAAAGGTGTTAGATGTGGTAGAGGTTTGTACCAATGAAGGTTCAACTATTTGAAACTTCCACCCAAATTTGAAGCATTAGCATTATCAAACAAAAAGCTCCATAAAAAATAATGTTCTATGCATCCCTTAAATCAACATCTATAATTTTGCTTTAGCGTTATGGATAGCAATGAGAGATTATTAAGGTAATTTTTAGTATCAAGGACATTATAAAGACAAGCTTATGCTTATGAAAAAATCACTTATAGATTATTTTAATTCGTTGCAATAGTGAGAAGGTATACACAATTTTTTTTTAGTATTTATAGGCAACAACATAGGAAAGGTTTCAAATCACCTATGAACAAAAACTCTTAAATGATCTATGTAGTGGAAATTTTAGTAATAGTTTTTATACCCTTGATTTCAAACATTTTCATCAATTGTAACAATCAAATTAACGATAAATGAAAATTATGTTCTATGTAGTTTTCTAGCTAGGGTTTTTGTTGTTACTTAAATTTATGGTCAAAATCCTACCATTTATTTACTTTTTTTTAATAAAAAATTAACATTATAAAAAATATAGAAAGTACTTCTCAAGTGGTAGGTTGGAAAAAAATAGTTAGAGTTTCTAGTATATCAAAAGGGTGTTTTGTCTCATAATTTTTTTCTATCATTAATGACACCTAGTGTTTTGAATGCTATTTTTTACACGTTTCTACATAGAATATTATATTTGATTTATCAAGTTAGTTTGATGAATTTTTTAGTATATTTATCACAATTTGAGTTTCAATTCTTTAGATGATTCATTAGTTTCAAAGTTGTTTCAAAATTTCAAATAATGTTTATGTGCAAATTACTATTTTTAGAAATGATTAATTCTCAAATGTTTATTTTTAGTTTTTTATTTTGAGCAAGGATGAGGGTCTATTTTTAAGCTGATTTAGTTATTTTTATTTTATTAGTTGTTTTAGAATATATTTGATCTAAGTTCCTTTTTTCTACTTTTTTGGTAGCTCTTGAATAGGTTTTATTTAAAACATTATTTTTTAGATATTTAATTACTTTCTCAAATACCTAAAATCATTTCATTAAAACCTATAAATAAGTGTATTGGGTGTGAAACACACAAAATTAGAGTTGATGCTATGTTTATGCTACATAAACTATTATTCAAGTTGAAGTTATTATTGAGCTCGTCTTTAATATTATTATTGACAATATTGACTATCTAGGTTGTGTCTTTGTGTACATATTAAATATTCAATTCTTGGAATCATGTGTTGTCAATGTATGTGTTATTCCTTTCAAATTTTAGTTTACATTGAGTATCTAGCCTTTGTTTTAACCAACCTAAAGGTGTCATTTATATATTTTAGATTAGTTGTTTCAACCTTAATATATAAAATATAATTTAAATAAGGTGTGTTTGTTAATAGTCTAGTGTATGCATTTAAGACAAAAATATAGGTACTTAACCAATTTCATTTATACAAAAACCCCTTAGTGAATTTTGTATAGTGTGGATATTTGTATACCTTGTCTATAGCTCATTAATCTAGGTTTAATTTAATTTAGTTTTAGGTTTAGTTGGATCTTAGGAGCTTCACCTCCTAATTTGGAGAGGTTTTATCTAATACACTATTTTGTTTTGTATTGTCTTGTAAGAGTTAAATTAAAATATGAACATTTATGTTGCATTAGATCCAACATTTTAGAAGAATTTTAACAATAATTTTTATCCATTTACAAGAAATGATAATATGCATAATGATAATAGAAGGAAATTTTATTCATTGGAAATGTTGATAACATATATAATATTACAATGAAACATGGGGGTAACGATCCATCAATAGGTTAGATTGGTGAACTTAATGTCCAGTTATTAATTGTCAAGGATGTAAAGGTCATCTTAACCTCTCATATGTTGATAGAAGTAATTCTTGTAGATGGAGCTCTAAGCTTTATACAAATTATAATTTAGAAACCAAAAGATGCCCCTTTAGAACCACCAACATATACTATGGTAAATTTTGACAATAACTCTAAAATGTGATTTAAAGATGTGTCACCAAATATGATTATAATTACAATAAAAAGGGGATATGTATGTTAATTTTCCATACAATTAGCTTAGGCACTAACAATACACAAATGTGAATGATTGACTCTTCCCAAAGCAACAATTAACATAGGACAAATAGAAAGGGAAAGTTAACATTTGTGGCTATTTCACATGTTAAACCTTTGGATGATCTAAAAACTTGTCACTATTTTCATATAATTTCTATGAAAAATGATAATAGGAAAGAAACTCTCATAAATAAAAGTCATGGAAGAGAGTCTCAATTCTTTTGAACAAAAATGATGTTATGTATTCATCTATATTGACATATAATTCTTCTATTAAACACTTAGTATTTCTTTAATATGATGTACATTTTTATTTTGGATAAATATTAAATGTCTCATTAGTTGTCTTTTAATATATTATATTTTACGCATTTGAATGAAGGTGAAATGCTTTGTTAATATTCAAAAATGTCATGTATATTATACATTTGAATGAAAATAATATATTAAATTAAATATTTTACATGTTGTATATGTCTAATATAAATATCTTAAATATATATATCTACAAGATTTTGAAAGATATCTAAATATCTATACTAATTTTTTGAAAAAAATTAAATAAGTACTTCAAAACAAATATCTCTCAATATCCTTTAAATAATTTTTTTCAATATATTTAATCCAATTTAACTTAACTTAATTGATATAATAACAATTGATAAAAAAATATTTTTAACTAAAGGTGAAAACTATTACATATTAATGTGCAGTTACAATTCATCTTAACTTCTCCACTTAAGAAGTGAGCTCATGCTCCCATTGCTATGACATCTCTAGACAAAAAACCAATATATGACATTTCTTATTTTAAAAGCAATAATAATATTACTTTGGTCTAAGTTGAAACTTAGCAAGTAATGCCAAAATCCTTTCCATGGCCAATTGGTCTGAGCAAGGATAAAGACAAGGCAATGGATCCTCTTCGTCCCCTTACTATTCCACTTCTTTTCTATCTCTTAATGCTTTTTCTGTTAAAATTAGTCCCCACTGGAGGACATAAAATTGTACCCTCCATTAAATAATAGTGGTGGTGTTATAATTATAAAAAGAGAAAAGGAAACCAGGCTTTCATGTCCAATTGGCGTTTCTACACCAAAGGAAACTATTAAACACTAGATGGAGGCATCACAACGGCTCATTAGGTCAACAATGGCAATTAATTAAGGTAAATGTTAAATGATGGTCATCCCCCATATATATAATTTATTCAAATGTCTCTTTTATACATTAGAATTATTTTTAAAAATTATTTATATATTTAAAATTTATATGTTTTTATAGATTAAAGTTATTTTCAAGGTATATCTTATGTAACAATCATCTAGAATATGTTTTTAAGTTCATTGTAGAAATGTTGAATTATTGACTCTAGGTTCATTATTACATCATGGCAAAGAAACGTGTTGGTGACAAAGGGGACAATATGTTGATAGAATGTAAGTTAATATTTATTTTAAAAGATCTAGTCACACTTTAGAGGGAACACAATGTCTCCTACAAAGTATTTAAAATTAAATAATGATAGAAGTTAATAGAATTTAAAATATAGATAAATAGTCAGAACCAAGAATAAAATAATTGAGATATATTAGTTGAGATAAAAATTAAGCCTATGTTGAAATGAAATTAAGAGGGATTAAAGTTTACCTTTTAATTGACACTATACATGTTGACTACTAAGACACCATAATAAAGAGCTTATACATGAAATTTAGAATTGGATATATTAGGGACTTGTGATGTATGAGCCTTGGGAATTTTAAGGCTTGGGACATGATCATGCCTACAATCTAGTCTATTTGGCATGATTGTTAATTGATGCACAACTTCATCTTACATAGAAACATATCTTTAATACTCACTTGAATTATATTTGTGTAATGAAAATACTATGATGTTATTTATGGCATTGTTGGGAGACTATTCTACAAGAATTGAAATGTAAAACTACCTTAACCCTTAGTGAAGCCCCTAAGTTGAGTTCACAATAATATAGAGAGATAAATAGTGGTAAAGAATATTCATGTAAGTGGTGGTAATGAATATTTTTATGTTGATGATTAAATGTTGTTGAAGTTAAATGCAATCAAGTGTGCTATCTAGGGCACACAAACTATTAGGAAATGAGTCATATAGGTTACTAAATAGAGACATGTTGCATATCAAAGGGTTAAGTTTGAGCTTGCGGTTAGTGACCATGCCAAAAGAGATAAATTATATGCTATATTCATGAATCAAAGGCATCCACACAAAAGGGCATAAAATATTGAGGTGAAAGAATAAACTATGCACTTTTCTCCTCTATAATTTCCCCTACTTTAGTGTGCATACAAAAATAGGTGTGTAAAGTAGAAATAAACAAGATAACTATAATAAAATGATTTACAATTTGTAGGTTAGGAAAAATCTAAGTAGCTAGAGCAAGTATCTTTCACTTGTGAGATTTCATCCTCAGATTTTTTTACTACAAAAGAGTCACAAATTGAAGAGAGAAAGGTGACAAAAACTTAATATTTGATCATAAGCCTAAAATGTGATTTTAAAAAAATATGAATAATGCATAAAAATAAATCTGAGTATAGAATGCATAATTGAAGTATACTTACTTATGTAATTGACCAATGTATTAGAAGATGTGGTGTCTATATGACCCCATAATTTCCCCCAAGAAAAATAAGCATGATCACATAAAACCTAAAAATAATAACACCACCTTGCCCCCATTTGAAATGATAAGTAGAAGCATAATATAAAATCTATGATATAAAAGAAAAAGAGAAATAACCAATAATGTTATTGTAATTTGGTTTTGATAGGGACAAAAGATATGTTAGATGAGTGCATCCATCTATTGGAGTATCCACTAAGATGTTATAATTGCATGTTTGGAGTGGGAGGTAAGGTGTCATCAAGTAATGTCTCTTTATGGATAAAAGTTCTATATAGAGATGGCATCACTTTTTATGTTATTTTTAATTTATGTTTTTTTTTGGGAGATGTTTTATTATTAATATCTCAATCATAATTATGAGAGTGTCTTTTAAGAATTTTGTGTTACTTTGATTCTTTTAAAAAAAAAAGTGTATCTAGTGTAATTTGAATTGGAGCACTAAGATCATCCATATATGATCACATGATTTTCCATTGATGCTCACTTGTGATGCTCACTTGTATGTAATGCTTTATAATACTTGATGAGATGTGTTAGATTATCCCTTTGAATTTTGATTAAAACCAATGTGTTCCTCATGACTAGGATTGGAAGGATCACCCTTATCCACTTACACTTTATCATGTTGTGGTATTTATTTGTCATTAATTTCCTCTACTTGAATCATCTTCTTGTCAAAAAGATCTTGTAGCTTATGGTTTAGTGTGATAAACCTACTTGTAGTAAGTCCATGTTTTTATTGATAAATGTAGAAAGTATTAACATTGTATACAAAAAAAATTGAAACAAAAAATAGGATTAAAACCCCATTTCTCATCTACCTACAACTAAATTTAAGCAAAGAAATCATAAAATATGAAAGAAAGAAATCAAAAAACTCTCATCCAGGATTCCAAACGTAGTTCCTAATATGCTAACGGTGGTTGTGCTTAAAAGATTTGTATTGATGAAGGATGGGATGTGGTTGCTCATGATGAAATCATGTCATTGTATTTCAAATTAATGATCCATCCAAATTTCCTATGGAAGGGTAGATTTATAAGTATTTGATTGACTAGATCAATGTAATAAAAATTAGTTGAGAGGAATAATGGGTAGGATTAAGTTGGTTATTTTGTTATGAGATGGAGGGTGGAGAAAATTGGTAGTTTTAATAATTATTTTATGATTTTTAGGTGGGTAGGATTAATTTGGTTACTTGGTTATGAGGTGGAGGGTGGAAAAAAAAGAGAATTTAAATAATTCATTTATGATGTTTAGTTGTAAAAGTGGAATTTAAATAATAGTTTTTTATTTAAATCATGTGAGATGTGTCAATGGGCCCTCGATCTACTGGTCAAGTTGAATGGTTCTAACTAATCCCACCATGGATCAAGTCATGTTGAGTCCAAGGCCTCAATATCATAAGGCATGAGGATTTGGTTGTGCCTTAGATGAATTTGGTGGAATGGATATCCCTTTGTCCTTGGATCTCAATCAAAAGTTTCAACCCAAGGGGCCATGCTCCTGTATCGAGTAGTTAAAAATTTTGTTGATGCTATAAAATCCTCCATAAAAAATCATGGGAGATGTGGGGGGGAATTAATAATTAAAGTGACATTTATTTATTTAGGACTTGAGGAAAATAGGAAAAATAATTAAATAACTTATTTTTATTTATTTAATTAATGTCCCAAAATCAATATGTGGTACACAATGCTAGGACATGGGTTTTTTTAAGTATAGTTTCCCCTCTTTAAGATGACATTATGACTAGACAAAGCAATTGTAGGACTTTATGGTGAACTCCTCAAACACCTTGGGATCACCTACAAGACAAAATAACTTCCATAAGGGAAAAATGGTAGAAATATCATGCTATCATTAAAATGCAATAAATGCCAAATTAAATATGACAAAGTACATATGAATCCTTGCTTATATAGGCAAGGAGTGAGATATGATTAGACAAGATCATGACAAGTGTCTTAATCCTATCACATGAGACAACTAAGTCATAACATCCTCAATGCAAATATTAAATGCATGAAAGAATTATTAAATGCCTAGATAACTAAAAGTAAATAATGAGATATGACCCCATTATAACTAACTTCTATAAATGACAACTAGGAAACTTAACTCCTAAGTAAACTTATAATAATGTGAATAGGTCCTCACTAATAACCAGTTAGGAAACAACCCCATTCACACCAACACCCCCCCATAAGTGCAACTTAGGGAGTAGATTATTAGGAAAATGATGCAATATGGTCCTGGATATTTAGCCATGTTAGGTAACCATGTACAAATGTAATGCAAAGAAATCTCTCACAAACAGAGAAAAGGAGAAAACCTAGTGGGACAAAAATCCTCAGAGAGATAATGCAATAATGATATCCATCACAAATCCAATCAATCTCCATCCACACAAAGGATAAAATGAGAGACCATTCAGCACCCCCCCTCCCCCACGCCCCACCCCCATAATGAAATAACCTACTGCAAGAGAAGCATTGGAAGTACACTATGGAGTAACACTAGAATCCTTAATTCGACAAGCAAGGAAGATACTTCTGTTTGCTAGAAACCACATTAGAGTCACTCAAAGACTCAAGTTTAGAATCATGTTAAAGAAACAATAGACCCGATACCAAGGAACACTAGAAAACTCACAAACTAGCATAACTCTAGAATATATGAAGGGACAGTTGATTGAGAAATGATCTAGAACTGTAATAAGATGTAGAGAAAATACAAATTTAATGCACACAAAACAAGAAATAGTGCATGCACTAATGAATGTTCACATCTTCCTCCATGATGAAAAGTAACCTTAGATCTGTGTAGAGGATGGAATTAACTTTTCAATGATATAAAGTTTTCAAAAAATGGATGTTGTATGCTCAAGTTATGAATTTTTGAAAAAAGGGATAAATAGTGCCAACCAACAATGCAGACACGTCCCTTTTGATTTTATTTCTAAAAAATTTACTCATTGCATGCAAAAACTAATTGATACTTAGTATTTTGATGCAAAGAATAAAACCCAAAAATATTTTTTCGATCCAATAAGCAGAAGAAAAAAATTCTTTTGACCTTCAACTTGTAGAAAAATGATGAGAAATGCATTTTGGACAGAAATTTTATTCAAATATGGTTATTATCTACAAAATATAGCATATACCCAGATGAGATTTTGACTTTGGCTACAAAACCCATAAATCATTTTTCCTACAAATGAGTGGAAGTTGGATTTTCTGAAGCAAAAATGAAAACGGCTCCAATAAAAATGTTTGGATTTTAAACCCTTGTAGATTTGACAAAATATGTTAGATTTTGATGAAATGAAAGCCAATCTTGACTTTTTAAAATGTCCTAGATTCAATGGAGAGGCTCTCAAGACCTCAACTAACACCCAACAAGAATTGATCCCTCATATCTGGGAAGAAGTTTGCAGCATTGAAGCTTTGATACCATATAAGAGCTGAAGATTAGCTCTGATACCATGTAGGACTTTATAGTGAACTCCTCAAACACCCTAGGATCACTTGCAAGACAAAATAACTTCCATAAGGGAGAAATGATAGAAATATCATGCTATCATTAAGATGCAAGAATGTCAAACTGAATATGGCAAAGTACATATGAAGTCTTGCTTATATAGGCAAGGAGTGAGATAGGATTAGACAAGATCATGACAAGTGTCTTAATCCTATCACATGAGACAACTAATTCATAACAACCTCAATGCAAATATTAAATGCATGAGAGAATTATTAAATTCCTAGATAACTAAATGTAAATAATGAGACATGGCCCCATTATAACTAACTTCTATAAATGACAACTAGGAAACTTAACTCCTAAGTAACCTTATAATAATGTGAATAGGTCCTCACTAATAACTAGTTAGGAAATAACCCAATTCACACCAACAACAATGAACTATTTAAATTAAGAATAAAATATTGTAGTTTTGAAAGAGATTGAACTAATGGCATGATGCCCAAATCATTAAAAGGATGAGTGATAATGATGGAGGTAGGTCTGGCCCCTTGAGAGGATAGGTGGGTTTGAAAAACACAATTGTGCACTCAAAATGGATGAAGAGATTGGAGGATAAAAGATATAAGATATGAAATCATGGATAAATTAGCACAAGAACATTAGTTGAGAGATGGAGGGATGGTAGATGGGGATGGATGGGAGGTGATATTCATATTGAGGTAGTGTGATCAACCTTAATTTGATATAGCACTTGTAATTATGCACCAAGGTATAAGGACTAGGGTGACAAAGCGGCAAGTGTGTAAAGGACAAACTCAAAAGAAAAGATCACATACAAGTATATGTTGTATGGTATCATGATGTTCTTGTGGTGAGATATTGCAAGAAGTATGAAAAATTCAAGGAAAATGATAATATACACAAGCAAGAAAGAAAGCATGCACAAAAATACATAGAAAACAAGTATTTTACCCCTAGTCAAGCTAAAAATTGATTGATTTGATTGATGATGATATCATTGTTGATGATAAGAATAATTTGAGCTTTGGTAATAATTACATTGATGATATCATTATTTATGATGAGAAAAACATAAGGATTGGGAATGATATATCTAATGATTTGCATAGATGATGTGCATGGGAGATTAGGAGCCACTATACACACATGTTTTTAATCTAAGCAAGATAGAATATATGTATAGATAGTGAAGTAAGTGAAGACAAAAGAAAAGTAACAAATATGGCATCAACATGATATAAAGCAAAAGGATTTTGAGCTTCTATACATCACATATATCATTCTTCAAGCACTAAGAATAAACATGTTAATCAAACAGTATGTGATAGAGATCGACAGTGCAGGTTTAAAGTTAATCTCATCTGACAATTGTGTTTTAAAGTTGAGGTGATTGAACAATGATCATTAAATCATGGTGTGAAGTTGGAGATCTACAGGAAACATTCAAATATTTGATTCTCTCAACGGTTAGGCGGTGAAACTCTCAATCAAGCGATGTAACCAACATTGGGAATAAAATTAATTGTTGCAACCACTCTAGATTGAATTTTTATTGATAATTGAAATATATGGTCGACAACATTAAGGCATAGATGGCTATAGAATTAGATATGGTTCAATCATGCATGTAATGGTCATTTAATGTGTATCAAATCTAGGTTTGATACATGCTAAAAATAGCAAAATACATAGAATTGTGGCCAGGGGGTATTGGGATCGATGAAAATAAGACTTGTCAGTGAAGAAAAAGGAGATGAGTCAAGTAGAATAATGACAAGGGCATGAACAAAGACAATGTGAAGTGGCCTAGACTAAATAAAGATAGATATCATCTTGACGAGGGAGCAAACCCAAGACACAGAAAATGATGCCAACAACTAGAGAACTTTTATTATTATTTAGAATGAAACTTCTTACACGCAGAGGATCACAAATCCTCAAGCTCTGCAATACATGCAAATTACAAAAATTACAAAAATTACAAAAGACCCCCTTTCACAGCATGTGAACTCTTTCCCCAAAAAGCTACCCAAAAATTAGAAACTAGCCCATAAATAGCCCCTTTTCGGTTTTGAGCCAAAAACAACATTTGAGTTATGAGTTTTGGCGGTTTGGTGCCAAAATTACAATTTGAAATTCAAATTTAAATTCACATTCAAAAATTAGCACATTTCTAAAAATGCACCAACTTTCGGTAGCCATAAATTTCAATCCGACCATCAGATTTTCAATGATGATACCTTTTCGGAAAGCTCTCGAAAAGACGATGTGGCACAAAGTAGGGCTTATGGCTAACTACTTCGAGATTTTTGCAAACTTTCAGGCCCATTTGAAGCATCTAAGGGCCTCAAATTTGGCTTCGAATATTTAATTCCTGAAGGGGGTATCCAGAAATGCAAAGACATCTACAAAAAGCTAACCAAAGGAAATATAAATGTAATGCATTTTTTTTTTTTGGGTGATGCAAGATTTCAATTACACCACTAGATGCTCCTACATCAAACACCCAGGGTAATTTGAGAAGTGACCCTATCACATCTCAGAAGGGTGAGGAAAACCCAAACGGTCAGCCTCTACCTTAGATAGCCAGGATGAGTCTTCCACAGGCCTTCCTCTCCACTTCACCATATATTCTTTATATTGCCTATTTCTTGTACTCCTTCCCACACGGCTATCCAGGATTGCTTCAATCTCCTCCTTCTCTGATGTAGATGTTGGAATGCCATACTATTCCATTGTTGGTACTTCCTCTATGCCACCTTCATAATACTCTGCCAAATCTGAAATGTTGAACACAGGGGAAATGTTGACTCCATCTGGCAACTCCACCTCATATGTGTTCCCTGAATCATGCCTCTTCGAAATTTTATAGGAACCGAACTTCTTAATCTTCAATTTTTTATAGGTTCCTACTAGAAACATTTCCTTCCTCAAGTGGACCATCACTTCATCTCCAATCCGAAACTCTTTATTCCTCCTCTTCTGATCTACCTTAGCCTTATACTGCATATTCATCTTATTAATATGTTATCTTACCTTCTCATGTATATCCTTGATGTGTTCTGCAAAATATTTGGCTTCAGCACTTGTCTCCTTCTCTTGGTCCATCTTTCTCAATTTTGGAGCAGTCCTGGGATTTCATCCATACACAATCTGGAATGGTGATCTACCAGTGCTTCTGTTGACAAAATTGTTGTAAGAAAATTTTTCCTAGGGCAAGATCAAGTCCCGTCCCTTGGGTTTATCTCCTACCAAGCATCTCAGTAGGTTGCCCAAACTTCTATTCACAACCTCAGTCTGCCCATCAGTTTGTGGATGGTGTGTAGAACTGAAATTCAACTCTATTTTCAACTTCTTCTACAAGGTCCTCCAAAAGTACCCAACAAATTTTGTGTCACGATCAAAGACTATACTCTTTGGAAAACCATGTAGCCTCACCACCTCTCTGAAGAACAAGCCAGCAATGTGGACTGCATCATAGGTCTTCTGGCATGGGATGAAATGTGTCATCTTCGAAAACCTGTCAACTACCACAAATACTAAATCATTCCCTCTTTGTGTCCTTGGAAAACCAAGAACAAAGTCCATACTTATATCCTCCCATGACCTCTCTAGTACAGGTAAGGGCTGATACAACCCAGTATTCTGGCTCACTCCTTTAGCCATTTGACATACCCTGCAACTCTATACAAACTTCTTCACATCATGTGATAACTGAGGCCAATAATAATGCTCACTAATAATGGCAATGGTCTTATCCCAACCAAAATTTCTTGCCATTCCTCCACTATGCTTCTCCTTTATCAGGTTCTCCCTCATGGAACTCCTCGGAATACACAATTGACTTCCCTTAAACAACATGTCATCCTGGATTATGAAATCCAGCCACTTCGTTCTGTCAACTGTAATAGGCTCCCTGCAAGCTTTCCAAGCCTCAGCAAAATCAGGATCTTCAAGATATAATGTCTTGAGTTCATTGAACCCAACCAATTTCAATCTGTATCTCTGTCAACAATATCTGCCTCCTACTTAAGGCATCTACAACCCTATTCGACTTGCCACTCCTATGCTTTAAAAAAAAAGATATAACTTTGGAAAAATTCTACTCATTTCATATGCCTCTGATTTAATTTTCCCTGACTACTCAGGTATTGTAATGTTTGATGATCAGTATACAAAACAAATTCCTTTGGTAACAGATAATGTCTCCATTTTTTTAATGCTTAAACTATTGCATAAAATTCTTGATCATATACAGAGTACTTTCTCTTTGCATCATTTAACTTTTCATTGAAATAGGCAATGGGCTTACCTTCTTGACTAATCATTGCTCCAATGGCACAACCACTAGCATCACAATCCACATGAAACACCTTATTGATATCTAGGAGGGCTAAAACTAGTTGCTCTGTCACCTTCTACTTCAACAAATCAAAACTCTTCACTGCTCCAGTGCTCCACTTGAACTCTTTTCTATCCCCTCTCATTGTTTCAGTCAGGGGTGCACAAATACTACTGAAGTTTCTAATGAACTTTCTGTAAAAGTTGGCCAAACCATGGAAAGATCTCACCTTAGTAGTAGTTCTTGGGATAGGTCACTCTAAAATAGCCTTCACCTCTCTAGGTCCATCTTGAGACCTTTTGTCGAGACAAAAAACCCCAAGTACACTAAATCCTTCACAAAACTACACTTCTTCAGATTGATCAACAATTTCTCTTCTCTCAACTTTTCAAAGACTCTACAAATATGCATCAAATGCTCACCCAGGGACTTATTGAATATTAAAATATCATCTAAGTACACAATAACAAAATTCCCCAAAAACTCTTTCAATACCTCGTTCATGAGCCACATGAATGTGCTTGGTGCATTAGTTAGCCCAAAGGGCATGACTAACTACTCGTGCAAGCCCTCCTTGGTCTTGATGGCAGTCTTCCATTCATCACCCTCTCGAATCTAGATCTGGTGATATTTTCTCTTCAGATCAATCTTCGTGAAGTACTGTGCTCCACTCAAACAGTCAATCAGGTCATCCATCCTTGGTAGGGGAAATCAGTACTTGATTGTTATCTTATTTATGGACTGAGAGTCTGTACACATCCTCCACTCCCCATCCTTCTTTGGTGCTAGTACTGCAAGTACTACACATGGGCTCAAACTCTCTCAAATCAAACCCTTTCTCAACAACTCCTGAACTTGTCTGTTCAACTCCTCATTTTTTTCAGGAGTCATTATGTGAGCTGCCTTATTTGGAAAACTGGCTCTAGGGATCAAGTCATTCTGATGACTGATCTTCCTTACTGGTGGTAAACCCTTAGGTACATTATCTGAAATAATCTCTTGAAACTCATCCAATAGTCCAGAAACTTCTACTGGAACCTTCTCACTATCTTCCTTATCCATTCTAGGAATCAATGCATAACACATACACTCACGCTTCATGCCTTCTAAAAATTTCCTTCCATCAACAAAATAAATTCTAGCACTACTACATACCTTTTCTTCATCCTTCTTCAGGGGTTTCAACTTATGGTGGACTCCATCCTTCATCAGGGAATAAGTATTTGCATGGCCATCATGTACAGCCCACCTATCGAACTACCACGACCTCCCAACATGTGACATACATCCATGGGGATGATATCACAAAGTGCCTCATCACGATAGCTTCCAATATTGAACTTCACCAAGCATTGCTCATTGACCAAAACTTTGTGGTCTTTCTACAACCAGGAAATCCGATATGGATGTGGGTGCCTTTCCCTTTTCAGCTTCAACTTCATAACCACCTCTTCTAACACCAGATTATAAGTGCTCCCACTGTCAATAATGACATCACAAAATTTTTCTACACTTGCACCTTATGCGAAAGAGATTCTTCCTCTGTTCTGGTTCCTTCTCTTCAGTCACCAGGGCTCTTTTAACCACTAGGGCTTCTCCCCTCTCTGCATCATTTGAATGCTCAGATTGAGCCTCCTCATCTGCATGTGCAACCCTTCCAGGACCTTTTGGCCTTCTTTATGTCCTTCCTTGGTGTTGTGGACATTCATAGGCTTGATGCCCTTCTTCACCACAATGGAAACAAGTTCCTTTGAAACCACCTCTTCTAAATCCTGGCCTAGATCTTCCTCATCCTCTACCTCTTTGATCACCACTATTTTGATCATGAGGGTAGTGGAAGTTATCATTCTTCAGGCTTCGACTAGTACCCACATCTTCATTTTTCCTTTCATCCTCATTTCGGCTTCCAAAAGATATTTCACTACCCCTTCCACTTTGACCTCATAGTCCTTTTTGTTTGCTGTCAAATCTTTTGTTCAACTTCTCCTCAACTTTTAGAGAAAATTGCTACGCATCCTCAATGGTGGTCATTCTAACTAGGATTAGCTCCTCTTGAATGCTCGGTTGTAACCCATTAAGATAACGGGATACCTTCTCCTTGTTGGCCTCTTCATGGCCCGTTCTAATGATCATCTTATGAAAATATTTTGTGTATTCTTTCACAAATCTACTTCCTTGCTTCAACCCTGGCAATTTCTTCAGCAGATCTAACTCGTAGTCCACTGGTATGAACTGCTTCTTCAGTTTCTCCACCATGCGATCCCAACTGCTGATCTTTCATTTTCCTCTTCGATTTCTCTCCAACTAAACCTCTTTCCACCAAATATTGGCATGGCCCTTCAACTTCATTTTTGAAAACTTAACCCGATCTGGGTCCTCTACTTCTTCATACTCAAAATATTCTTCTAGCTCGTTGATCCAATCAATCAACTTTTCTAGGTTCAAACTTCCGGAATAACTAGGGACTTCTATTCTAGGTCTTTTTTCGATCTTCAAAATGGCCCTTATTAGCCACATCTGATCTTGATCAATTGCTTCTTCTTCCTCTTCTATGTCTAAATCTTCCACCTCTTATTCATCCTCGCTTTCTCCTCTCCTTCTCGGGTTTAACCATCTTCTCATTTGTTCCTGCAATGCATCAACTTGTCTCTGGAGGGCTCTAAAACACTTAGTTGCCAATGGATCTCTTCCACCAACATTTTTGCCACCTCTGGCACCACCACACCTACCAGGAATCACTCTTGGAGGCATCTTGAATATCTCAAACCCAAAACCATGGTCCTGGTGCAAACTGCCTCACGATCGGCGATCTGTCCACATGCTCAAGAAAACCTGCTCTAATACCACCTGACAAGGGAGCAAACCCAAGACACATAAAATGATGCCAACAACTAGAGAACTTTTATTATTATTTAGAATGGAACTTCTTACATGCAGAGGATCACAAATCCTTAAGCTCTGCAATACATGCAAATTACAAAAATTACAAAAATTACAAAAGACCCCCTTTCAGAACATGTGAACTCTTTTCCCCAAAAAGCTACCCAAAAATCAGAAACTAGCCCATAAATAGCCCCTCGATTTCGAGCCAAAAAAAACATTTGAGTTATGAGTTTTGGTGGTTTGGCACCAAAATTACAATTCAAATTTCAAATTTAAATTGACATTCGAACATTAGCACATTTCTAAAAATGCACCAACTTTCGACAGCCATAACTTTTAATCCGACCGTCGGATTTTCAATGATAATACCTTTTCAGAAAGCTCTCGAAAAGACGATGTGGCACAAAATAGGGCCTATAGCCAATTACTTTGGGATTTTTACAAAATTTCAGGCCCATCTGGAGCCTCTAAGGGCCTTAAATTTGGCTTCGAATATTTAATAGCTAAAGGGGGTATCTAGAAATGCAAAGACATCTACAAAAATATAACCAAAGGAAATATAAATGCAATGCATGTTTTTTTTTGGGTGATGCAAGATTTCCCTTACACCACTGGATGCTCCTGCATCACATCTAGGATATTCACTTAGTGAGTGTTGAAGAGAGGTCGAGTAGAGAAGCAAAGAAGAAGAGATGGGTGTTGTTGAAGAATTAGCATTAGAGAGAGAAAAAAGGATGTCCTAAAGTGCAGAGGGTAGATTCGAGAAGAAGAAAAGAATGAGCAGCTGTAGAATAAGTCTGCAACATAGAATTAGATGCATTTGAATGATTTATAATCAGGAGTTGTAGCTCCATAAATCTGATTGTAAATATGATTGGTTGGTACCATCAGAAAGTTGAGTTGGTGCTCAGTTAGGGAGTAGGTGCTCTTAATTTAGGGGATTGGTGTCTCTTTAGGGTTGGTTCCCTTAAAATTTGTAACAAATAAGGTTCTTATTGTAAGGATGGATTAGGAAAGTAGATCCTAGCAACTATTCTCACTGTGGTTTTTCCCATATTGGGTTTTCCACATATTTCTAGCATTATGTCTACTTGTGTGTGTGATCTCTACATGATTTTCTAATTTGCATTAAAAATTTTAAAGGATAAGTTTTAATTAATCTATTGATTCACCCCCCCTCTCAATAGATATTTGTGTTCTAGCATGTGGATTCAAGCTTCAACCCTCCACTTAAGTAAGCCTTAAGGTAAATATGACCTTCATGTTTACCTATTAATTAATTGAAAGTGTTGTTTTGATAGAGCACAAAAATTATTTGGACTCTTTAGACTTCAAGAATTGAAAGTATAGAACAGAGAGATTTCACAAGCAGCTTGGAAAGCTCTTTATCTAGGACAAGCGTGTGGATATTGAATGACAACACACCATGCTAGCATCCTGTATGGATAGACAATAGAAGTTTCCACAAAGAAACACAAGATATTGTATATAGTGTCTTGGATATTAAAGGCTATGAAATGAAAATACACATCGAGTATGAAATGATAGAAATGGAGATGTTAAAGAAACTTAAATGGTTTAAATGACAAACGATAGTTTAAATTATTAACAAAGACATCCAACAAGATTGAAGACTCCCTTCGAAAAACTCCTTCACTTGTACCTACACACATTAGACCAAAGAGAGGGATTGGGTGCTTGTATAGGAGTTTGCCTCAATCAAACCCCCGTTTTGGTGTTCGCACCTCCATAGACAACCTTAGACAAGATGATAGAAATAGATATAAAACAATGGAAAGAATGATATTCTAACAAAACAAAGACAATATGCTTAATGAAAAAACTCAAAGAGATACCACCCTCAAACATAGAAGAAAAGTAGCTTACTGGTGCAATGAAGAAGTGGCAATAGTCCTCAAGATGAAAGTGACCTCTTCAAATGATAGCAATAGAGCTATGCAAGATGTCACTATGATGGTAGCAATGGTGGAACAATGGAGTCGTAGGAAGCTATGTATGAGAAGGAGAGCTGAAGAATTTTGTAGCATATTCAAGAGTTGTGTATCCAATTACAAATATCAAAAATCTTAGCAAAGAGGGAAAGCTTTTGGTTCAAAATAGTATGCCTGAAAGGTTCCCGATGAAAGTGTCGGTTGGTAGAGACATTACACTATTGAAACACAAGTGTAAAGTCACAACGGCTAACACAGTCGCATATTTTCATGAGATGCTAGTGTGGCGCGTAGATGTTGATGTGAAACAAACTTTTCCGTGTGAAAATCATACTTAACCCTTGAGGAACTAGGCACGCCAGGTGCCGAAAGATGGTTTAGGCTAAAATTGATAATTACTTAATTGTAACTAAAGGGGAAGGCAGATGCAATTTACGACATTATATAGGATACAATTTATGACATTGTAGACCTAAAATAAAGACTAAAAAAGGAAATTTTCATATCAAAAATCAAAACTTGAGGTCAACCCTTGGTTAACACACTAGACATGCTTGCAATGTTGGTGTTTACCAAAATTTGGAGGATATACAAGATCACTACAAATATATCTAGATCTAATTAAATGCCAAATTAGAAAATAAAAGTAAACACTAGATATATAAGAGCTTAGATTGATAAAGTAAATAAGAGAACAAGAATCACTTAGCTCTATTATTGAATCAAATTTATTGATGTGGAAGATGTAGTTGTGTAGTGTGTTTTATAATTAGATTTGAGAATCTAGAATCAAGTCTAAATTATAGAATTTTTAAAAGACCTACCTCTAACCTATTCCCTATGATAGGGCATTATCAGAAGTTGTTTATTTTGAGGATAGCATAATTTTTTTCCATATGGTCACGATTATGTCTTATATTATTACAATCCTTTGAAGCCTATACACTTGCAAAGATTTATACTTGTGGGACCAATGTGACACTAATAAACATCTTTGGGGGTTTTCTATAAGAGGTAAATATAATATGCAATTCCTTAACTTCAATTCAAGCCACGATTTTTTATTTTAATATATTTGGAAGACATAATAGACACATGATATAGAATGCTTAGGTGTGGTGTTTAGTGATTATCCATGCAATTCCTAGATGATGCTACTTGATAATGCTCTCAGTGTGATCCAATGTGATTTCATGTTTCTTTGATGATCGCAAAATTTATAAGTAGTGTCTTAGGGATGTCCTTCGATATGACACCTTATGCACTCAATTTGAATAATTTTGCATGCAAAAAAATAGGCAACAATTCAATTTGGTTAAAGGTTTGACATGGGATGCACGAGAGATATTTTTTAATTTGTGGGACAAAATTACAAGCATGATTTGTCCAAGGAACAAAATTTCATTTGCAATCCTATCTAGGATGGAGGAATAGGTGTAATTAAAAATGGCTCCGACCTTGTAGGAATATGAAGGCTACAAGTTAATGGATGACCTAGGTTTTGTTAAGTGATGCAGGAGTATTCAGAGGTGTAGGGGTGATCTTGTATCACCCACAAAAATTGGGTTTCCTTATTTTCCTTAGTTTTTTTGAGTCTCATGATGACACTTAAGGGGTGCAAGACAATCAAAAGTATGAAAAGGTCATAAATGATCACTTACTATTTTTAGTAAGTCAGCCTAAACGAGCATGTATGGACCTAAAAATTCACCCCAAGGAGAGGAATTGAAAAGTGTATCTGATGGTAGAAGAATCATCTCAATATCTTGTATCATTTGAGAAATATTAAAGTTTTCATCTAAAAAAATTCCTCCAATCCAACTTCAAACTCAAATTTGAAACCCTTTGAAGCCTTGAAAAAGCTCGAAAAGTGGACAATGTTTTTCAGATGATTTTGATGTTGTAGATTTCTTTTAGTTTTAGTCTTTCCAATGGTATATTATAGCAGCAAATTGGAGACACAAGTCAAAAGTTATGGCTCTGAGAAGTTATGCCACCAAAATGTGAATTTCAAGAAATATCTTCCTTGGTGAGAAAATGAGCTGCTAGACTTTTGGATGCCAAAACAAAAGGGGGAGTTACACTTTCCAGAATATTCTAAAGTGGTTATTGGTGTCAAACAAAGGGATGAACAAAGATTACGGAATGTTGCTCCATTAGTGTAGATTGTGGCTCCAAATTGTAGAATTTTCTTAGAGAGTTGATTTTATTCATCGTGGATCAAGCCCTTGTGACTGCATGTAATTTCTGAATCTGTAATTTTATTTTCTTGAAGTAATAAAAAATGGGTTGTTTTTTGTCCTACATTTTTTGTGTTAATATATGTTGTTGTGTTATGTGTGGGTGTTGGGTGGAGTAGCCCCTCAACATTAACTTATGTGCAAAATAGACACAATCGAATGTTAGAACATCATATTTATGACAAATCCCAAAGTAAATGTAAAATAGATAACAACAAATAAATTAGAAATACAATATTTAGATTTTGAAGAGCAACAATTTAGAAACTATTACAAAAAGCCAAACAATAAAAGACCAACCAACATCACTTAAAATCCCACCTTAAATATCACTTTGAAATTTTCAAATTAAATCCTCACAAAAAAAATCAATAGCTTATTCACTTAATCTCAACCTTTTAAATGTATTTCAAATATTATAAATCATGATATAATCTTTATATTCAAATTAATATTAAACACTAATACTTGTTAAACTTTCATAAATACTTATAAATACTATTACTAATTTTAATAGAGAGAATTTACTATTACTTTCATAAATATTTGCTGTAATGTTATATTCTATTATTTTCCTTACTAATAAAGTTTTTCTTCAATTAAGAAAAAGCTTATGAGACCAATGTGTCATATATTATAATGCTTGTATATTAAACAGAAAAATAATCTTATTCTGTCTCAACCTTGGAGCACAGGAAAGTGGTTTTTGATGAGAATAGTGGGTACGTCACAGAATTGCAATAATTTCTTAATACATAAATCATGATTATAGCCTTTTCTTAATGTATGTTTTGTTTTGGTTGTAATGATTTATCTATGTGGTACATAAGATTAAAATATACTATAATATAGTTGAATCAACCAAACCAACCAAAAGGGAATTTGTGTGTTCATGGTAGTTTCCAACTGCTTCAAAATCTAACATACCAACTGCAAAGTGAGTACAAGAGTCAAATAATAACATGGCATTATTTTATTTAGAAATTTATGGTACCTATGAACCAAACAAAATGGTTTTAAAATAATAAATTTTTAGAGTTCTAATTTAAAATAATAAAAAGCGTCATAGTAGAATTACCAAAACATTACATCAAAATTTAAATTCCCTCTTCAATTATTATGTCAAAATTGTTGATTGACTTAGGGAAATTTGGGAAATTGTAGATGGCTTAAAGGACCTCTCTACTACTTAGTAGATTGTTGTGAAGTTCCTTGTGTTGCATGTCTATTACCTTTGGTCTAGTCTATTATTGGCATTTTGATTTTATTTTTCACTTTTGTTGGTGAGGGTTTTTTGAATTTCAGATGCAAGTGGGATTCCTTATTACTTTTTTCCATTGTAAAATTTTTTGGGCCCTTTCAAAAACCCATGTTTACCATCTATATCAAAAAATATAAATAATTAAAAATATTATTTTTAATTATAGATATTAGGGATCTATATATAGAGCCCCATTCCAAACTATAAAAATTTACCAATTATTATAAATAATTCATCATGTCCATCTTATACAAAGGGAAGAATAAATCAATAGATATAATGATTACAAGCATATTACAAGAAACCAAAAACAATAATAAATGTAGCCAAAAAACGTTCATCAAACAAGATCAACCCATTTTACTACCATCACCACACAAATCATTGTGGTTCCATCTTTCATAAGCATAATTATAAACACAAAACTAGAGACAAGCACAATTTCCACCTTCATAGCAACATGTTGCTCCCCAAGTAGAGAAAGACCCTAAAATTTGAGCCTATGAAATATAGAATCCCTTCTCACATTCTTGTTAGGAAAACTTGTTCCATATAAGTCTTGGTGTAGCCCCTATAAACTTACATCAAGCCTTTATGAACAAATACAACCAAATGCCTCATAATAGTATTCATATTATGCAAATATTTTTGTATAATATCTAATAAAATCTTGATTCCCTTCATGTCCATATGCAACCATCATAGCTATAAATCCATTTCATTAGGTTTCAATGGACCTTTCTTTTATTTTCTACAATATCATCTCGATTCCAATCAAGAGATTGCATAACATCCAACTCCTTCAGCCCTTCAAGAATTAGTATTTCCTTTGGAGTCTTGTAGTATCTCATTATGCACCATTTCATGTAGATTATATTTGAATTCCTTCAAAGTGGGTTCATAGGACAAAAGTAGGATAATATCATCTAAAGAGAATTAATTTCACCATGTGTGAGTTCATAGCTAAGGAGTATTTAAAGATGTTTTGGAGCCTTCCATTAGGCACTGGTCCTTTCCTTAACAAATATCTTCACTTCTCTTTGGTCACCATTGTCACACATATTCTCACAACCAAGCACAACAAGAAACTAAATAAAATTTTACTTTACTATAGTTGTATGAATAAACACAATTAACCTACCAACACATTATATTTTATACTTTCCATAACTATCATTCTCTTATGACCACTCTAAATTATTACCAAGCAAGCAAAGAGGGTATGATATATAAGTCTACCACCAACCAACTCACCTCCTAATAAAACTCATGCAAATATAATAATATGATATTCACAATCTTCAATACTTCGTGATTTATGTCTCCTTAAAATCTTCATTTATTACCTCATTTAAATATTCCAAATCACTAGGACTGGAATTTTCTAACGATGGGAAAAAAATTGTGTAGTCCCATGGTTATCCAAGATGTTTGCTACTTGGTTTTGATCTTTCATGCAATACAAAATCACATAAGAGTCCAATTTCATCACCCCTAAGAATAATTCTTCCAACATTGGCTTTAATTTTGAATTAGGACAAGAACCTATTTTACAATATTCACTACTATTTGTGAATCCCCATTAAATTGCATTTCCTTGTAGCCCACTCTTAGAGAAACATGTAATACTAATAGAATGATTGCTACCATAATTTTCTATTTGTGGTAGTACCCACAAACTCAGAAACACCTAGTAAGAATCAACCTCATAAGTCTCTAAGCACAAAATCAACATCCACTTAGCCTAGATTATCCTTTGAAGAACCATCAAAGTTTAATTTAACACCCTTTTTAAGGTATTGTCATGTATTTTTCTTATTTTTTTTAAGTCTCACCTATCAACCCTTAAATTGGATTAGTGATATCAATCTCCCAATGCCATGATGTTTAGCTCAAACATAGATAAAATCTTCCAATTTATTATTATTATTTCCTTCACATATTATTAATAATCAATTCAATTTAGCTTTAGCATCCTTTAGGAGGAAGATATTTTTCTCTACTAATTATTTAATTAGTTTCTACCCAAAATCCACATAAGGAACTTAACACAATAACTTTTCATAGGATTTGTACATTGTTTGAACCATTTGACCAACTAATAAGTAAGTGGTGCACTAATTCTAGTGCCACCCATAGCATTTTCAACTTTGATAGTATCCTAAATCAATGTTCTCTTACATAATCACAATGTAGAAACATGTGCCTCACCAATTCCTTTTCACTTTTACATAGGATACACCTAGAAGGACCAAGAAAATTTATTTAATAAGGTTATCATGTGTAAGGACCCTATTGCTTGTAGCTATATAAGCAAAGGCATAGCATTTCAAAGGAGATTTAGGGAACTCCATTTTAACTTTGTTGGAAAATTAAATTCAAGATACACTATTCCATCAAAAATAAGTTTATATCCTTCTTTCGCATTGTAAATGCCATCCTTGCTATCTATCCAACAAATTTCATCAAGCCTAAAAGAGTTGGAGGGTGAAGCTTTTCTTGATATGCATTCAACTTGATAAAATTTTCCTAGGCTTCTGTATACACCTAAAATCAGTCAAGACATTTAATTAATTAAATACTAGTTATTTAATTAATATTCAACTACGTATAAATAAATTCTCAATTTATTATATAGTTCATATCCTTTAATTCTCCAAATCTAAAATCATATTCTTCTAATTTAATTAACTAAACGAATTTCCATAAGCTTGTTTTATTTAATTAAGTTTCATTAATCCCACATTAGGAATTCAAGCACATGTCTACAACTTTTTTCATGCCACCTCATCAAGGTCACTTGAAATTAAATAATTCTAATTTTTAATTAGAATTATCTTCAAACACATCACTTATTCATCACACACTTCTTCAACAAACTTTCAAACACATGGTCTTTTTCTCACACACTTGATTCTTCCATCAATTTTGCATGTTGTCTTTGGTCAAGAGATTCCTCCATCCATTTGGCATGTTGTCTTTGGTCAAGGGAACACCTTCTTGATTCTCTTCGTCTCCACCGTTCATCCCTCTTGTTTGAATTTGGACCGTCGATCATTGCCACCTCACAAGATGCTTGGAAAAGACTATAAATAAGACCCTTTTCCATTGTATTTTACATCCACATTTGACTAGAGTTATCATGTAGGAATATCGTTTGAGCATTGGAGCATTTTGGAGTCTTATAGTTACATTTCATATCATGTATTGTATCATAGTTACATCTTAGAATCATACTTTGCTTCATAGTTTTATTTTATATCCCACTTTGCATCATAGTTTCATTTTAGATTAGCATATTTATAGTTAGCATTTGAGCATATTTAGAATCATCCTATTTTGATATCATAGCATTTACATTGTATAATCTAACACCATTACCCATTCATCATAGTATCCATCCTTTCCATCGTATAGTTTCATGTAGGAACTTAATTGGCTTGCATGTTGAATATTATCTCATTTCCTAATTTTTCATTTTAACAACCATAGTGCACATAGAAATATGAGGACCAAATGGTTTAATAAATTCTTAGGAATAGAGGACAATGAGACGTTCTTAAAAGATTTGTTTAACTACAAAATAGAGTAGTTTACTTATTTCAAATCTTTGATATAATTCGTTTCATTAAGGTTTCTGTTGATTTACTAATATTTCCACATTTCACACACACAAAGAATGGTACCCACCGTGGGGCCAATCCCCATTTCTAACAATTTTCTATAAAAGCTCGTGTAAATAGGCTGGACGTGATGTTTTAGCACAATCATGAGTTCTTTTGGCACATACAATAAATCTTTTGGTGCATCCATGGAATCTTCTAGTGCATTCGATGTCTGTTTTGGTGCCTCCGATACTTCTTTTAATGCATCCATCAAATATTTTAGTGCATATAGGGAGTGTTTTAGTGCATTTGGTCTTTTCTTTGGCGCATTCAATATCTATTTTAACACATTGAACAGTTCTTTTAGCACATAGAGTAGTTGTTTTAGCGCATTGGTTAGTTCTTGTAGCACATACGATGACTGTTTTAGCACATTGGGTTAAAATTGCAAAATTTGAAAACTGATTTGTGTTTTCTGCTTGCAGGTACTTTTATACGCTAGTCAAAGACAAATTTATCAAGCTAATGATGATTTATGTAGGGGATGGAGCTATTTAAATGCTTTTTTTGCTTAAGATAGGCATCTAGATTAAATAGAAAGGATTAAGAACACCATGTCTTTCGTGCTTGATGAATGGTAGGCATATGTTCTCCGCTTAACTGGGTGACCAAAAAGCTAGATCCATTCGCTTTTGTTTTATCCTTAGATGGTTTGCCTTGTGGTAAAAAGTAGTTACCCAAGGGAACAACCCAACCAATAACACGCTAAAGCCAAGCAACTTCCAACCAGAATATAAATGTGGGTACTTGGGGAAATTTCAAGTATCACAAAGATTGTTCTGACAAGAAGGGAAACAATGGTCTCTTGTCACATGGATGACCCCCATGAACAAAATGCCTATACTAGAACCCTTTTTTGTAGCAAGGCCAAAATCCTTATTCTATTTATTGGTGCAAGAACAGTCATTATAAAGTCATCCCACATTTTTGCAGCTTTCAGTAGAGATGAGAAATATTCCATGGGATATTCATGGGTATTGATGCTTGGCTTCCCCGTAGAAGTGAGTGTCATGGAGGGGAGCCAGTGGGGTTAAGCATCTAATCATCCACTATAAGTAAGTGTAACTGGAGTAAAATCCAAGTGGGAATCCAATAAATATTGTCCTACACTGTCTTAAGTTGTACATGCTTGATGTGTCTTTACCAATGTCTTTTTCAAAAAAATTCAAACAAAACATCATACATTGGAAGTGAAAAACTTGATTCAAAAAAACATCCTTTGAAACAAACTTCAAAAATAAAAATAAAAAACAAACTTGCAAGAAACTATGACATTTTCCCAGTTTAGCGCATCCAACTGCTATTATAGCGCATCTGTGCAATATTTTAGCGCATCCCAAACTATTGTTATAGCACATTTGTTCAATCTTTTGGTGCATTCATCCTCTATTCCAATGCATTCAATCAATCCTATAGCACACACTACATATTTTAGCACATCAACCCTCTATTCTAGCACATCCAGGCAATCTTATAGCGCATCTGTCAAATCTTTCAACACATCTATCCTCTATTATAGCTCATTCAGGTTGTCTTCTAGCACATCTATTAAATCTTTTAGCACATTTGGGCTTTGTTTTAGCGCATAGATAAAATGTAAAACCCAATAGTTAAATTTATCCCTTATTTCATAGTTTGAGCCAGAAGTCAAAATATTTTCCAATCCAAGATCATTCCTCAAATTCCATAGAGTCTAAACTTGTCAAAGCTAATCTCTACAAGTGGAATTCTCTAAATTAAACCTATATCTAAACATCTCAAAGTGCCCAATCATCAAACTTATCATATCTTTGATTGTTAAGCATAGTTTCAACATCATGATTTGTCATCCTTTCATCACAAAACAAAGCTATATAATTCGATTAAACTTAGTCTCACCAATAGGATTTGTCATTCTATTTGACTTAGTTGTAATCCTTGGCACTCTTCCAAACAAAGATCAAAAGTTTAGTGAAAACTATAACACTTGTATGCCCATTTTAACAAGATCCAAAAAAGCATAAACTCAAAGAACAAGAAATTGAAACTCAAACCACCATTGCTGAAATAGATGAGGATCAATTGAATGCTTTAGCTCATCAAATGAAAAACCTTCAACAACAAATTTGGGATATGCAAAGAGAAACAACCACAGAAAGATATTTGTTGTCAGACATCTATTCTTATCTATCTAATAGAAATACAAACATGACACCTTCTCCACTAATAACTACATCATCCAAGTTAAATTTCTTTGAATTCGTGAAAAAGTTAAATGAGAAAACCAAATCAAAGTCTTCAAACACAAAGAATATTGAACAATCTTACCATGTCATGCACCTATCTTGATTTCCCACGAGCCAAGAAAAATCTCAGGATTCTTTCACCCAAGTTAACGATTCCATCCAACCACCTTCATCTATCATACCTTATATATCTAATGATTCATGTCAATCTCCCAATCCAAAACATGATAACATAGACTCCTCTACACCTCAAGATCAAAGCATTCTTTCCATTCCATCCAATCATACCAAAACTCCACAAGTTATTCCAATCTTTGACCAAGACCCCATCTCTCAAGAATTTTATGATGATCCCCTCCTTTCACTTTTCACCCACAAGGATTCCCTTCCATCTCAAAAGAAAATTATCCTTCCAAGTCCTCCTTCCACTCCATCTAATGAATCCATACCATCACAAGATTCCATTGCATCCCAAGAGCATGATAATTCTTCCATCCTATCTAATGATGTCCTACCATATGATGATCAAGATATAATTTCTACAAAATCTCATGATTCCCTTCCTCATCAAGATCAAGATATGCTTCCATGCAAGGATACCCTTTCATTCCATGAGGATGTTCATCCTTCTCAAGATCAAGATATGTCTTTTATACCACTTCATGATGATTTTGTACCTAGTAAAGAGCAACTAATCCATCTTCTACACCTCATACTACTTTCCCAATTCAAGGTCAAAGTACCCCATCATCCCCATGCCAAGATCCTATCACACCTAGTCAAGCTATCCATGAACCACACACAAGATCCTATCATTCCTTTCCATCTCAAGAGAAAATTATTCTTCCAATTCCTCCTTCCACCACATCTAATGAATTCATACCATCTCATGATTCCATTGCATCCCAAGAGCATGATAGTTATTCCATCCTATCTAATGATCTCCTACCATCTAATGATCAATATATGCTTTCCACAAAATCCCATGATTCCTTTCCTCATCAAGATCAATATATTCCTTCCATACCACTTCATGATGATTCCACACCTAATAAAGAGCAAGCTACTCCATCTCCTACACCTTGTGATCCTTTTCCAAGTCAAGATAAAAACACCCCATCATCCCCATGTCAAGAGCCTATCACACCTATACAAGCTATCCATGAACCACACACCTAAAAATTGGGATCCTCCACCTTTATCTGATCTGGTTTACTTTCGACACCTATCCTTTCATCCATATCATATGCTCCCCAAAATGGACTTGCATCTTGTTTCACAAACAACACATATCCCATTGGTAAACAAATGGTTCAAAGTATGAACTACAAAGGCAAATGATTAGACCTTCATGAACAAGGTATCCTGGAACCTCTTTCTGCTCAAAAAAACCCATATTACCATGGCCTTGGTTATATACCTAAGTGTCCTAGTCCATCAAACCTGCCATCTATCCTAGGTCTTCATCCTAGTTCATCAAGCCTTCCATCTATCCTAGGAACTCATCTTAGTTCATCAAACCTTCCATCTATCCTAGGTCAATATTTTATCCCTCAAGGTCAACAAAGGCACACATCCTTGATGCCCTTTCAAAATTCTACCTACACTCACTAATCCATAATACCTTCATACCGTTCATCTTAATCCACCCCTCACATTGCTCTTGGAAGCAATTTGGGTGAAAATTTTGAAAAGCTTCTATATCAAAATCCACATGTATCAAAGAATCAACATATCTCCTTGAAGAGGCATGCAAAAATAAAATAAAATTTGATCCAAAATCAAAAGAAAAATAAAAAAGGCCACAAAGGCCCATCAAAGCAAAAAGAAAAATTTCAAAGACCACAAAGGTCCATAAATCAAAAGAAAATTTCAAAAGGCCACAAAGGCCCATCAAACAAAAAGAAAAATTTTAAAGACCACAAAGTTCCATAAAGAAAAAATTAAAATCTCAAAGGCCACAAGGGCCCACAAAGCAAAAATCAAAGTCAAAAGTCATGTGGATTCCAAAAAGTCTCATAGAAGCAATAAAATCTAAATTGGCATCCAAATTTGTTATTCCAAAATCTTCCTCCAATTTGTCATATGAAAACTTCTCACCTTCCAAATCCATTTTTCCTCCATCACTCCACCACCCTTCAAGGTGTGTGCCAATGTTGATCTTGACATCCTTTCCATCTATCCATCAACAAACCTTTGAACCTCCTATCCATTACCCCATCATACCATAAATATGCCAACATTTAAGAGTCTAACTCCCAAGGCCATGGTTTATTAGAGCACATAGTCGGGACGTTTGGTTGTGAAACTTGATGCTTAAGTCCTTCCTCCATTTCCCTATCATCCATATCCTATTTTCCATATTCCTCTTGCACTCTACACTTGGGGGCAAGTTTCATCCATCTTATCATTCCTTACATTTCCACCTTTGATCTTGACAAGGTTAAGGATCTTCTTGAACATCATATATCTTATCCTTCACCTTATCTATATTCCATCATTCTTTCTAAATACATCCTTTCTTCCTTTCCTTTGTCTTGATGAGGAATAGGGGAAAAGTACTTGGAAATTATGTTTGTATCTTATCTGGTTGATCTTGATCATCCCATTCATTATCCTTATACTTTCATTCTTCCATTCCATATCTCCTAGCTTATCAAAATTGGTGTCATCATGTCCCTTTGCAACCTTGAATCTTATCATGTAAATCATATTTGAGTCGAGCTGTAAAAAATTATCCAATCATCATGTCTTTTGTTAATCAATCAACAACAATCATCAATATTATTGTACGTAGAGGAAATCAGTGATCCAAATACTTATCATCATCATTCCTTATGGAATCAACCATTCCTAATCAATCAACCATTATCATTTTTCAACAATAGATATGTTGCTTGTGTGACATGTTTTGTAGTGAATCTTTCAATTTGATCTATCATTTATCCATGGTTGCATTACCTCTTTTGTGGAGCATTGTGTTCCTTCAAATGGTCATATCATATCATTCCATCTTAAATGTCCTTCAAAAATAAATCAAAAATAAAAAAAAATACAAAAATACAAAAATACAAAAAAGTGAAAAATCATAAAATCTAAAAAAGTGCAATAAAAACAAGTAGTGAAAACTTGGTAATAGGCGCTATTTGTGATAGGTTATCTTTTTCATCTATTTGAACATGTTGACCATTCGCTTTCACCATCAATCTACCTATCATCAAAAAGCTTCATGTACATACCCTGGCATCGTAGGCGTGTCTCACCCTAAACTGTGGGAAAAATCTTGAACTCACTGGGGGAAATAAGCTTTGAGCTTGAACCAAAAGAAAAACAACAGTAGGACCAACGCAGCAAACAGAATAGTCATAGTGCGACTCAACATTGAACTTCAATTACAAAAAGTAACACATCAAACAGCTAAATCAATCCAATCAAAATAAACCTCAAATGGATGATGTTCCTTTTGAATCATGGCATTATCACTTTGGCTTGAATGTTCAACTATTGTACTTTGATTTTTGTTGTCATATCTCTGGAGCACCTCAATGATGTATTGCACTAGAGGAGCTAGGAAGGAGTATGATTTTTCTTTGTCTGCTATCTTTGAGGTGATCACTATTATTGTGCAAATTGTTGTGAGACGTGCACTACAAAGTATCACTGATGACATTCTGAATTTTCCTAGGAAAATTATTAACTCTTGTATGTTTATGCGGGTAATGCTCAGGTCATCTCGGTTCAATTATACCTAGATGCTTGTGTTAACTTGCAATATCAAAAATCATAGAAATAGTACTCAGGTCATCATGGTCTAATTATACCATCAATGTTTGTAATCACTTTCAACATTTTAAAGGCTTAGTGATGATAAAAAGCATGACAAATCAGTTGTTACAATGACAACCTTTGCATCTTAGATCTACATGGTTAAGTTAGATTGCATCCATGTTAGTTTGCATCTATATTTATGGGATTTCCAAGGCTGAAACAATATAACAATGATGCTCTCTTATTAATGGATTGAGTAAATTTGACATTAACCAAAAACACATCATTTTCATATAGTTGCACATCAGTTGCACCATCATTTGCATACATTAGAGAGCATTCTCACATCAATCATGCATTATCACATCATTCATCCATCTATGCATCACATCATAATATTTGCATTAGAAAACATAAAAAGAAGTGCATTGCATCTCACTTACAGGATCCAAATCATTTCATCAATTATTAATGGATTAATAAATCAGTCCATTAAGAAGATTGAATGACATATCCAATAGAGTAAGAAGAAAACCATCTCTATTTTAATAGGGGCATAATTGAACTTGATGCATCTATAATTGAACTTGATGCATCACTGAAATCATTTATTCCTTTAATAAAATGGATCTTGGATTTGATTGAAAGACATGTCCAAAAAAATAAGATTTCCAAGAAGAAAAATTTGTTGAAGAACATGACTACTAAAGATATAATGTCATTGTTATGAACATCTAAAACCAGTAGTGAAGATGAATTTGTTATTACTCAAATCCAAGACTGACAAAGGACTAAGTTGGATCAACATAATCATCACATAGAACATTTCATATCATTTGCATAATCAAACCCATATCACATAGCATAAAACATCATCCATAAAGCATATAGAATCATCAACCATGAATTATCATATCATCATTGTATACATCACATAATCATTACATAAGTATCACCATTACATAATCATCATAATCATCATGATCAACACCATAAACATCAATAGAACTATGCATTATCATTCACATTCATCCATCCATTGTATCATTTATTTGCATTAGAAAAGAACAAAAACATAAAATGCATCATAGGATCCATCACATACATCATATACACATCATTCATAAAGCATCATAGAATCATAACACATCAGTTGCATCATCATTTGCATTCATAGCATCATAAAATAGAAATCAAATGCATCCATCATAATAATCATGGTCATCATCATATAAACATCATAGGCACATAGATAATAATCATTGTCGTATATCATATAACCTCAGAATCATAATGTCAAGTGTACAATGATATCCAAACATGCAAAGATATATCAACAAAGTGGCAAAAATCACAAAATCTTTGATTGAATAAGTGTATACATCAAGTATCAGTACATCATCAAGTCTTAGTACATTAATCAATCCTATACTAGGGCATATCAATCAAAGATGATAGAACACATCGCCCAATCAAATCTGAATTCACCTGCACCAAATGCGAAAATCCTCCTATGATCATAACATTTCACAAATCAGCAATCTTATCAATCAATCAATCAAATCTAATCAGCTCTTATGAGACTTTGATCAAATCCCATGAGCATCTATCATTGATACTCGCCTATCATGAGGTCAATTATCAATCCATCATTGAACATCACCTATCATGAGGTCAATCATCATCATTCTATCATTAATCCTCACCTATCATGAGGTCAATCATCAAATATTGCATCAACATTATCAAATCAATTGGTTGAATGTGATCATCAAACATCAAACACAAGGAGACAACATGAGGCATGAATTAATCATTTCATCACCTGCTGACGTCTACATCATTCTTCGGGAGATAAATCATTTTTGAAGCATAAAATTTTGAGATCATTATCAAATTATTGAAAAATCATCAAAAATTTCCAAAAATTCCAAAATTCACTGATGTATCTCCCGAGGGGGCATATATCCATCAATATCTGAAAATCAACGTCTGGGGCATCGAAAAAAAATTTCTCTGCATCGATATCAATTTTTTCTTTGAAGAAACGTGCAAACACATTACTTCAAAGAGGGGAAAAATGTATACACCTAAAATCAGTCAAGACATTTAATTAATTTAATACTAGTTATTTAATTAATATTCGACTACATATAAATAAATTCTCAATTTATTTATATAGTTCATATCCTTTAATTCTCCAAATCTAAAATCATATTCTTCTAATTTAATTAAATAAACAAATTTCCATAAGCTTGTTTTATTTAATTAAGTTTCATTAATCCCACATTAGGAATTCAAGCACATGTCTACAACTTTTTTCATGCCACCTCATCAAGGTCACTTGAAATTAAATAATTCTAATTTTTAATTAGAATTATCTTCAAACACATGGCTTATTCCCCACACACTTTTTCAACAAACTTTCAAACACATGGTCTTTTTCTCACACACTTGATTCTTCCATCTATTGGGCATGTTGTCTTTGGTCAAGAGATTCCTCCATCCATTTGGCATGTTGTCTTTGGTCAAGGGAACATCTTCTTGATTCTCTTCATCTCCACTGCTCATCCCTCTTGTTTGAATCTGGACCGTCAATCATTGCCACCTCACAAGATGCTCAGAAAAGCCTATAAATACAACCCTTTGCCATTGTATTTTACATCCACAGTTGAGTAGAGTTATCATGCAAGAATATCGTTTGAGCATTGGAGTATTTTGGAGTCTTATAGTTACATTTCATATCATGTTTTACGTCATAGTTACATCTTAGAATCATACTTTGCTTCATAGTTGCATTTTATATCCCACTTTGCATCATAGTTGCATTTTAGATTAGCATATTTATAGCTAGCATTTGAGCATATGTAGAATCATCCTAGTTTGATATCATAGCATTTACATTGTATAATCTAACACCATTACCCATTCATCATAGTATACATTATCCTTTCCATCGTATAGTTTCATGTAGGAACTTAATTGGCTTGCATGTTGAATATTATTTCATTTCCTAAGTTGTCATTTTAACAACCATAGTGCACATAGAAATATGAGGGCCAAATGGTTTAATAAATCCTTGGGAATAGAGGACAATGAGATATTCTTAAAAGATTTGTTTAACTACAAAATAAAGTAGTTTACTTATTTCAAATCTTTGATATAATTTTTTTCATTAAGGTTTGTGTTGATTTACTAATATTTCCACATTTCACACACACAACTTTACTATAGTTCTCAATATTTTTCTACTTTCTTTAAAGAAATCCTTCACGTATGGATTCTTCTCAATAATTTTTAACCTTATTTCCTAAGGAACATGCATAATTATCTCTAAATATCACCATATTAGGATTGCTACTATAGTTCTATATATTTTTCTACTTTATTTGAAGAAAGCATTCATATAGGTATTCTACTCAATAATATTTAACCTTATTTCCCAAGGAACATGCAAAACTATTTCTGAATTTCACCAAATTAGTACTGCTACTCAAGGTTGACGATGTCCTCTATGGAAGTTAGTCTAGAAATCTACTACTTTTTCATTTCCTATAGTCCACATCAATCTAACACCAATCAAATCTCTTGTATTAACCATAAATTTCCATATTGATAATCCTGAGATAATCCCCTCCCTCATAAATAAGTAAATGGAGGGGGCTCCAATAAAGTGTTCCTTTTTTAAAATTGAGCACCATATTTCTCTAAATCATATAGAAAACTCCATGTTATTTTTTCTCATAGAGCATTATTCTATAGCAATATCCTTTCAATCTAGCACCTCCTTGAACATTGGAAACACAAATGTCATCCCACTTCATTAAGATAAATTTATTGGTGTTAGTTGGACCTTGTCATAGAGATTTCCTACATATAGAAGTTATATATTCTTATTTACTATTACCAAAGTTCAAATATTGATAACACATACATTGGGAAAACTTGTAACACAACTTTAATTTTTAATAGTCATCCCACCAAGATTAACCATCTAACATCCCAAGAAGATAATTTATGTTAAATTTATCCCATAGTTTCCTACCAAATCAATTACTTATTCTACTAATGAAGATAGGAATACCTATAGATACTTAAAAGGAAGTTGTGTTGCATTGATCTCCATTTATTGCAAACCTTGTTTTGAAATCTCAACAAGGTATTAAAGAAGAAAAGATGGATTTGGTGGAATTAATCAATTTCCTTTATAACATCATAATCTTTGAGAATTTCTTAAAATACTTTAGCCTACCTCACAAATGAACAACCAAACTAAGAGGTATCATTCATAAACTATAAATTTGATATTTTCGTATTTTAAGCTAACCAAACATAATCTTGAAACTTCTTATTCATTGTTTCTAATTTTATAGTCCATCTACTTATGCCATAATTACAAAAATATATGATTTAAAGGATTTCCTTTTCTAATTCGTTGTGTGAGTAAAAAATCAACTAGTGCCTCTTTCACCAAAACTAAGAACCAAGGTTGTGTCACACATTTCATCATCCAATGAATCCAATTATTTCTAAAACTAAAAGAAAATAGTACCTCCTTTAGGAAAGACCAATTAACTCTACCATAGGTGTTGGATATATCTAGTTTAATTTCTATTCTAAGAGATTTCAAAATATTTAGAGTGCAATATTTCATGAGATACCATAATACAATCCAATATTTGTCCAAATTGTTCCTTGGGGATGCTAACTTTTTCATAAGAGGTTTCATATGAGCTACCTTTACTTCAGAAAGAAATATTTATCATTGTAGATAGGGATATAAGCCTATAATCTATAAAATAAGAAATTGAAGTCACTCTAGGGATAAAATCTATATAGGTGTGTTTAAAATCATTAAGAATCCAACTAGGGGAGAGGGCCCAATAGTTGTGCGGGGTCCAATAGTCGTGCACCCAATCGTACATATAATACCCAATAGTCGTTTATATAATGTCCAATAGTTGTGATTTGACTACCCATAACTAAACAAAATGTATGCTTTTGATCTAAAAAGCAACCAATCATGTGATACCACATCAGCGCTCAACTACTCATGATGTAATGCACGAGAATTGGTCTCACTATTTTTTGGGGCCTTTTTTGACACCTTGATAAAAACGCATGCTGATGTGGCATCATATTTGATGATGTGGCCCTGAAACCTTAGTTATAAGCAGAGAACTTGCCAAGTAAGCCGTTGTAAAAAATTGGGAGTGATTTGAAATTTCGACGTAGGATAATTAGAAGTGTGAAGTTAGGGTGCACGACTACTGGGCCCTCTCCCCTAAGTTTCATTAAAGATCCATTTAAATAAATTGCAATCTCTTGACCTATTAACTCCCAAAATTCTTAGAAAAAATCAAGGTAGATTTTTTGGATTGAGGGTGTTATCTTTTTCTCAAATACATAATAGTATATTGGCTTCATAAATAGAACAAGGAACCATTAATAATGCATCTCATATTTAAAATAATTTTTAGAATGCAATTAAGAAATTCATCAATGTCTTCTTGAAGATCATTATTTTTCATATTTCAAAAAATCTCCACTACTAGAGAGTTTATCTCCTCTATATTTCAAGATAAGTTCCCCTAGAATCTTTTATTTCTATGATTCTTTTGGGTAGTTTTCTTAGGTTGAGATGCAATATGAAAATACTTTAAGTTCATGTCCCCTTGTTTAACCCATTTATCTCTAGCCTTTTGTTTGTAGAATTTTTTTTTTTTTTTCAAAATGACTTCTTGCTTAGAAAAGAGAATTTATCCTTATCTAAAAGTTCATATGTTACACCATGTTGTTGTAATATATGATAATTTACTTATGCATTATCCTTTACCTAAGTTTCTTTCTCCTTAAAAATATTACCAAAAACCTCTTTATTCCATATTTTTAAATTGTTAATGATCATTTTTTAACCATTTCATGCAACAAAGGATGTCCTACCAACATGAACTAGAATCTAAAAGGGTATTTGAAAGAGAAAAATTCTTCTTCCTCCCACCATTTTTCAACCATCTCATGCAATAAGGGGTTTTCTAGCCACATGAACTAGAATCTAAAGGGATATTTGAAAGAGAACTTTTCTTCTTCCACTTCTAGCAATATCAAGAAATGATTTGATGCCATTGGTACTAGAATCTAAAAGAGTATTTGAAAGAGAACATTTCTTCTTCCTCCCACCATTTTTCAACCATCTCATGCAATAAAGGGTTTTCTAGCCACATGAACTAGAATCTAAAGGGATATTTGAAAGAACACTTTTTCTTATTCTACTTCTAGCTATATCAAGAAATGATTTGATGCCATTGGTACTATATTCATTGCATATTTTCAATTTTCATCATCTAGGCCAAAGATGTAAAAAATAAATCATCTTTCCACTATATAATAAAACCCTCATCTTTGATTTCTCCATGTTATAGCAACCATTTATGGGTTTCATACCAAATGTGTTACAATCTTGAACTAAATAATTAAAATCTAAAGAAGATTTAGTCCTTTTTGAGATGCCTCCATATTTATCTTTTACAAAAATAATAGCATTAAAGTATCCTCCAAGAAATAAAGGTTGATATTCAAATAACCTAATTTATTATCTTACTTCTCAACAAACTCTACATAAATTTCTAATTAGAGAATGTGGCCATAAATATTAAAGTAACCAACACAAAAGGTAACCTTGAGCGAGTAGTTAAGGTGAGATAATTCACAATCCAAAATAATTCTAAGTGGATTCATATTCTCTCTAAAAATTTGGAGGACCTTTGTGAGGAGCATCTAATCCAAGAGGAAAAAACATAGAGAAGAAAAATGACCAATTCAAACCAAGTACTTATACCCATGGGAGTAATAAGAAAAAATGTGCTAAGGAGAAGAAAGGTTCTTTAAGGGTATGTATGCCCCTAACATTTCAAGACAATACTTTCATCTTTCTAGAGGCCCCTTTTCCTCTCTATGCAATTGGAATAAAATCCACTATTTTGGATTGAGTGACTAATTTGGTTTCCTCCTTCATTATCTCCTTGAACAATATGGCTTCTAACTTTATACCTCTCTTTTTCTTGTTTTTAAGAGTTTATCCTTCACATACCTATCTCTTACTAGCTACCCCTCCAAGTTCTCTAGTCAAAAAATATTCTTCATGTGGCCCAAATTAATATAAATATTATCCTCCCCTTGATAACCTTACAAACTTTTATTTTATTTGAATGCACTTCTTACATATTACTTTCCAAGGTCTTTTATTTTTTTCTTTTTTAAGAAGTTTAACAAATATATATCCTACTCTTCCATAAATCCTTACCATATTGGAGGATATGTTTATTTAAATAAAAAATAGTCATGATTTGAGATTTAACAAACTTCTATCTTAGGGAAACAAGTTCCTTAACTTACCATTTCAAATGAGGTATGCATTGCATCCATTTTTTTAATTTTATCCAAAAACTTTAGCAATATGACCCTTTTTTTAACATTTATAGCATCTAAAGGGATCCCTTTCATAATCTCATTCTTGAATAATCTCCAAATCTGAATATTCTTTTGAAGTTTCAAGTCTAAATATCAACTTATTTTGACTCTCACATACACTACACTTGTCTTGATTAGAGTGTCAAAGTCCATTTCTTTAACCTATCCTAGGCTCCTAGCTATCAACTTTAAACACCTTTCATTTTAGATCTCTATCAGTAGACCATAGAATCACATCCATACAATATTGTACAATGAAAGAGAGGTGAGCTATACAAGTATACCTTCCAAGGCATCACTTGTATTTCCCAACATGCTTTAAAAAATTCCTTACTTTAAAGCCATATCTAGAAGTAGAAAAATAAAATTTCCTTTAACAAGATTAAATGCCTCTAACTCTAGTTTCCATTCTTATTACAATCAAGTATTTCCTCCTTAATTGGTCATTAATATCTACATATTCTAATGATTAGTCATGCCTAGAATGTAGCCAATTATTTTTTTCAAGATGTGGATCTACCTACACCCTTTGTGCCTACACTCACCATTCATGAGAAGCCCTTACCAAAATCCTTCTTACATTCTTGCATGAGATTTGTCAGACCTCTTATCTTCACATTGTCTTTATGGGCATTTTTTTGTTTCTCAAATGTTGCAATCCCTTCAAAATCATTTTGATGATTTGTCATCCAAGAATCACTTGATCCATTCCACTATTTTTTCATTGTGAGGCTAGTGGATTCACATGCAAATACTACCATGGTGAATCCTACCAAAAATTCCTACCTTCAATTTTAAATTTCCTACCTTGCAATCTTCAATATATTTTTAATTGTTCATATACTGAGATGTAAAATATCATTTAACATAAAAAGTATATTAAAATAATTATAAAAAATACATCAAACAAAACAATTGTTATCATTTTTTAACTTACAATAAACTCGCAAAAAATAAAATAATACAATACTTTAAAAAAAAATGTTTGAGTAACCTTTATCCCCCATATAACTTTTTCTACAAAGCCAATTTAGTAGCTTTTAATATAGATATTGATAGGGAGAAAAATATTCTATGCAAGTTATTCAAGGAGATGTATTCCAATTTAAAAGGCACACTCCAATGAGTTTTTTGCAACATCATATTTGGCTTTGTATATTATGAAAAAAGCTTCCAAATAAAACCTTTTTGTACAATTGAGATGTTATAGTTCTATCTCCTCACTTGTGGTAGAAATTGAGGGTGAAAATATGGGTTCCTTTATAGGCTTGCACTTCACCCAAATGGGAATGATGAATGAGTAGAGTATTATTTCAAGGTGTCACCATGACTTTAATGGCTAGCCTCTCCCCAATCAAAACTAAGAAAAAAGTATTACGACATCCAAATCAAAGGGTGAGACAAAAATAACATGTGAGGTTGCTCAAAGGTAAGGTTTTTGACAATGTAGATGTGTCTTATTCTTGAAAACCAGTCATGGGAAAAGAGGGCCTCAATCTTAGGGCCCCAAATATAAATGGATAATAAATTTTACTCTAGATTCAAGAACACTCTTATAGGGAAGTTTCTAGGCTCTAGGCCTAATATTGATATAGTTAAAATTTGAGCTCTAAGAAAATGGAAACCAAAAATTCAAGTCAAAATCTTTGTAATGGGTAAAGGTTTTTCCTTAATCTATTTTTTTATTCATGGGGACTATGTTTGAACACTTTTGGATGGACCCTAGTTTTTGGGAAGAAAAAGATTAGTCTTAATAATATAAAAATATGAGTTTGCTATTAAAGAGTAAAATATAAACCTAGCTCCCATATGGATTAGTCTTTGAAGCTTGTCATTGGAATATTGAGAGGATGAAGTTATAATGGGAATACAAAAAATAATTGAACAACTTCTAGCTTTCAACATCATTACTAAATCTAGGAAGCATTTGGTTTATGCAAGATTCTATGTAAATTATTATGTTGATAAGGAATTATTATCTTCTATCAACTTGTCCTCAAAGTATGGTAGTTGGGTAGAAATGACAAAATATGAGAACTCTTTTGAATGTCAAGTATACCACAAAATAGGCCACTTTGCTAGATTTTGTTTGGCCAAAAATTTTGAATGCATATTATGGAGAAAAAGGAAAAAGAAATATATATATGTTTTAGGAGGCTAAGAAGGATATGATGGGGGACTTTAAAGCAAAGACAATAAAGGTAAAGAAGTAGGGCGATACCTTCCTAGGGAGTTGGGAGATTCATAACTAAAAAAGAACAATCAATTGGGTAAAAGTACACACCTATGTCACCCCTTGGGCTAAGCGTATGGATTCTATCGTACGTATTTCGGTCGAAAGGGATTCGGTCAAGTAGGTTTCAGCTGAACCCATGTGGCGATGACATGGCACCTATGTGGCTTCAACGTTTTAGCCGAGTAGGTTTCGACCAAAACCCACTTGGCAGAATACCTTCAGGCCGAATGAGATTAATATAAAAGCAAAAAAAAAACCAGGCATGAGCATTTTGCATGTTTGTTTGAAGATATACGCTCGGAAGCAGTTCGATCAAAGATTTGGTCTACAAAAGTGACTTTCAAGATAGGTTCCCTCATTCGGTTTCTTGCATTTCATTTTAGAAGTGCTTGTTTTGTCTATTGATTAATTAGTTTCAAGTTATAAGTGTGTTTTTTATTGGATTCCTTATGTAGCTACTGGTAGTTAGGAATTTTTTTTTGGGATTTTTTGTTTATTGTAGTGTTTTTAGAAATATATTTCTCTACCCTGGCCATGTTTGATAAGTTTGTTTTGTTCACTCGTATAAAGGTTTGAGTTTCAAAATTATTGTGTTTTTGTACCCTTTAAGGGTTTAATTTTAGAAAAAATTAAAAAATAAGTTTCTAATTTATAGTTTCTGCATAAGGAATCGAATAACTGTGACGTGGAAGTTTGTATATGAATTTGATTATAGGGTTAGCAATCTATGACAATGAGTTTTTGGCTTAGTTATGAACTAATAAACAACCATTTTTGGCTTAGTTATGAACTGATAAACAACTGCTTGTCTGGGGTTTTTAGGATAAGGGTTAATAAATAAAAAAAATTAATAAAAAACAAAGATAATATTGTCAACCATATTCCATCAAAATTAACTCTGGAAAGAGAAATAACTATGAATTTTTGACCCTTGGAAGAGCCTTAGATAAAAGCAAAACATAATTAACAGGATAGAATGGGACTTCATACCAAGTATGCTACACTAATTGGAGTTTGGGCAACTGTAAAATAGGGACAGGGAAGCTCCTCCCTCCTCCTGTGCATCAGCTTGAGTTGTGGAATTGAAGCTTCTCACAATCAGTTCAATTTCGGAAACACATCTTTCAATGATACCCTTATGTCCTAAACTTTATATGATTCACTAGCTAATGCACTTGGCTAGTTCTTGGAAGACATAAGGTTTCAAGTTTAAATTGAAGGGATTTTTCTCTGAGTAGGTAGAAAACTTCTCAATGTGCAATGAATAGTTCATACACTCTGAACTTGGCAAAAGAAGCAATGCAATAGATAGATATCTTTGTTAAAATGATAAGGCTTGTTATTAGTGAAGAGAAGACATTATTATTATTTTGACAAAGATGCTATTTGAAATTAGGCTAAATCCTCATTGAAGATCATCAAACTAGGCCAAATTATTAGACATCTTGGTAGCCCCTTCAGTGTTGATGTTTTCCCAATTGACCAATGTAGGGTGTTGTATTATTTCGATAAAGAAATAAGTAATATACATTGCAAAAAAAATTAACTCGGTATCAAGGTTTAATTTTTCAACAGGCCTGATATTTGGAGTCAAATAAAAGTTGTATATTAGGCTTCAATATAAACCAATTTTATCTTTCAATGGTGCAACTTTTTGATAATCAACTGAACTCTTAGTTTTTGTGTGACTATGATCTTTGGGCTTTGAATTTGCATTTATCACCACAGATTGTGCATAATATTTCTTGTGAGGTGGCTTACCATTGGAAGATTGTGCATATGTTGTCTTGTTAGGTGGCTTATCATTTGAAGATTGTATTGTTGAGAATACATCTTTACTAGGAGTTGCAGAACTTTTGGACCTATACTTTCACAATATTTTTAGAATTTTATCAAGTACCAAATTACCCTTTACATCTGACATTTGGATAGTCTAACCTTCATCTTTATAATGAATAGCTTCTTTAGGTGTTGAATCTAATTTCAAGGCCAAAGAGGCTACTTCACTTACACTAACTACATCTATTTTGATATGTTTGTGATTCATTTTCTTTTGTTCCTTTTTCCTCCCATTGGAGACTTCTAGAAAGCTTGTCAAAAAAAATTATGTAGATGTTCCCAATCAACCTCCATTCCATCATCTTCTTGTGCCTTTTCCCATACTATATGATTTTTAGTTTTCCTTTTGTCACTTTGCAACACAAAATCCAGAAAAGAGCACTCCTTATCAACAACATAGAGTGGCCTAGTGCAGATTAACACTAGATTCTTTGAAAGCATGTATATAGCATTCAATGAGCACAATGAATCACCTATTTCCAATAAATCTAAGCCTAGAGAAGCTACAAAAGATAAATTATATATTCAGTGAGTTAGTCCAACACCCAATAAACTGCATTAAAACAAATTTTCAATCAAAAAAATGTAAACAAGATACCAATTGTGATTCTCCAAAATATAAGAGATATTGTGATTCATCACATTCTTAAATAGCCCACAAAACAAAACTTTAGCACAATGAGAATGATTTAAAAGAACACAACTACAACCACGTTCAAACAGTGAGAAATACATTGTTTAGGTGCCAATTGCAAGCAAAAGGAATCAAGGATCAACAAAATCAAAGATATCAAAAATAAAATTTACTTTTGAATAAAGAAAATATAGCCCCATCATGTGAATCCTTCATTTCCCTAGTAAATTCAAGATGCAATCTTACAGTCTAACTTGGCAGGATGTCAATTCCCAATATTTCCCATTCAATTGTAGCTTTTAAAGTAAACCATCCATCCTGATGTGCTTTCAATCACGCCTACCAAACTTCAGTCATCTGGAAATACTGTCTTATTTCTCCAAAAAAATTCCTTTCTTACTTTTTATAAGACACTCCAACAATTATATGTGAACCAAAACTTTAATTTTTATTGTCCATTCATTTCATCCTAATTAATTAAATACAATAAGATAAAATTATAGACAGTAAGAAAATTAATTTTATATTTTTATAGACAATAAGATAAAATTATAAATAGTAAGAAAATTAATGTTTTAGATTTGATATTCATTACATAGTAGGGTTGAGATGAGCGTACTCTTCTACGAAAGATTAGAATATATAGTAGCTTATGAAATAACAAAGAAATATGGCATGGTTAATAAGAGGGAATTAGTTGGTCCAAACCTTTTGGTTTAAATCCATAACATTTGGAACTAGCAGTAGTAGCAACAAGAAATGGTTTTTTCAAAACGTTTGGACCAACTAATGCTCTCTTGTTGACCATATCAATAAAAGTAGAAAGATACAATATGAACCAATTTCACTTATCTATTCACACAACTCCAATTAATACACCCTTTCAAGATTATAATAAAGTATTTGATTGATCATTTATTGTATTCAATGTATACAATCATTGAGAATGTAGAAAAGGGCCAATTATTATCCTTCCAAATTATTTTAATAAAATGTTATTTAATATTCTTTTGTATTTGATTGATCATTTCATGTATTGAATGTAGGAAAACTTGGGTTCAAAATGTATTTGTAGACTCACTCTTTGACATATCATCCTTTGAACTAATCAATTCATTGAACATGCAAAATGCCAATCAAACATAGAAGAATATTAAATAATAATTTATTGAAATAATTTGGAAGGGTTATAATGGCTTTTTTGGATGTCTCACACTAAGTAAATGCTTAATAGGTCATGCTTGGTGATGGTGTACATTAAATACAATAATTGATCAATTATCAAATACTTTATTGAAATAATCTTGGAAGGGTAGTAGTTGGAGTTTATGTGAATGGATAAATGAAACTAGTTATAGTAGAATTTTTGGTGCCTACAATGTATTTTAGGATATGACTTACAACTAGATATAATTTCATTAAAATGCATGATTTTATGAATATATTTAAGTGGTTCATTTAAATGAAATTGTAGTCATACTCATACATTAAGTTGTAAGCCATATCTTAAAATACATATATCCTAAATATTTACATTGTGCTATGCACAAAAAATTCTACTATAACTAGTTTCACCTATCTATTCACATAAATCTAATTAATACACCCTTTCAAGATTATAATAAAGTATTTGATTGATCATTTATTGTATTCAATGTATACAATCATTGAGAATGTCGAAAAGGGCCAATTATTACCCTTCCAAATTATTTTAATAAAATGTTATTTAATATTATTTTGTATTTGATTGATCATTTAATCTATTGTATGTAGGAAAACTTGGGTTCAAAATGTATTTGTAGACTCACTCTTTGACATATCAGCCTTTGAACTAGTCAATTAATTGAACATGCAAAATGCCAATCAAATATAGAAGAATATTAAATAATAATTTATTGAAATAATTTGGAAGGGTTATAATGGTCTTTTTGGATGCCTCACACTAAGTGAATGTTAATAGGTCAAGCTTGGTGATAGTGTTCATTCAATACAATAATTGATCAATTATCAAATACTTTATTGAAGTAATTTTGGAAGGGTAGTAATTGGAGTTTATGTGAATGGATAAGTGAAACTAGTTATACTAGAATTTTGATGCCTAATGTATTTTAGGATATGACTTACAACTTAATGTAAGAGTATGACTATAATTTCATTTAAATGCACACCACTTAAATATATTAATAAAATCATGCATTTAAATGAGATTATATCTAGTTGTAAGTCATCCTAAAATACATTGTAGGCACCAAAATTTCTACTATATAACTATTTTCACTTATCCTTTCACATAATTGCAATTACTACCCTTAGTAATTGGAGTTAAATGTGAATGGATAAGTGAAACTAGTTATAGTAGAAATTTTGGTGCCTAACACAATTGTATTTTAGGAAATGACTTACAACTTAATGTAAGAGAGTATGACTATAATTTCATTTAAATTCACCACCTAAATATATTTATAAAATCATGCATTTAAATGAAATTATAGAGTTGTTTAAGTCATATCCTAAAATACATTATAGGCACCAAAATTTCTGCTATAACTAGTTTCACTTATCGATTCATATAACTCCAATTAATAGCCTTCCAAGATTATTTCAATAACGTATTTGATTGATCATTTATTGTTATAATTTAATATTCTTTTGTATTTGATTGATCATTTATTGTATTGAATGTAAAGTGTCGTAACCAAGAATGGTATTGTACATTCACTTATTGAGGCATCCAAAAAGGCCTAGACGTGTGTAATTCCAAAAGGATAAACACTTAAGACCTCAATCATAATAGAATATCCCCTTCTCTAACGTGAAGTAGAATTGCACCACACATAATTATAGTGTAGAATTGCTTATGGTTGATTGTAATTTGTAAGTATCCTAAAATACAATATGTCTCTTTAAATATAAGTTATCTCCTTATCCCTACTTATATAGATGCATTATACGTAATCCTCATGTCCATAATTCTTAAAGCATTCAAGATTTATGTCTTTATATGCTTATTTGTTACTTTCACATGTGAATGTTTCATTAGGATATTTTAGTACCACTTCTTTTATAGGAAAATTTTTATAATCCTACTTTCTCCCTTTCTCCCTCTTTTTCATAGATAGTTGAATGAACTTAAAATTGTTCTTATTTTTACTTCATGGTGTTCAAGCCAATCATTGCTCATATTTCGTATTTTTTATAATTTCCTATGGAGCATCTTACTAGAAAAATGGTTATTGCATATTTTACTAAATTAGAGAAATAGAATTAGTACATATTTGTAATTTTTTTGTTTTAATTAAATTTGTATATCTTTACATATTTATATAGATATGGCTGATTATCAGGGATCACATCATTCCACTTAGTCTTAGCAACAAGCTAAGGCTAGGTCTAATTTATATAATAATAGCATTAGAAGATTAGAGAATGCTTTGAGATGTTTGGACCAAACAATACTTAACTCCCTATTCTCCCTAATAAAGATAGATTGGTTAGCTTTCAACAGGAGATCCATCATATGATTCACACGATTCGATCTTATAATCCTTGTAATGAGGTCAGCACTGAGGATTTTTATAGGTCCCTTGCCAGTAGTGTTGTCGGCACAAAGAAAATTGATTCTATTACTAGTAGTGTTTCAACACATAATGTGTACAACATGTTCCCTCATTATATGGGACAAAAGAAAATTAGAGGTTATGTTGTTACTAGATGTACAAATGAGCTTGTTGCTCCATTTATATATTCTAGATGGTTGACATCCCATCATAGATGGCCTCATAATGATGAGTTTCCACTTTATTTTTGCAAGAAACTATATGTTGAGTTTCATTTAGGGTTAGTAGTGGACTACACATCTATTCCTTCACATGCTAGATAGGGAAAAGGGAGGTTTGTTGACAAACCTCAATATAGATGTGTAGATTTTCCACCTCCCATCAACAAGAGGGAATTAGTTGGTCCAAACCTTATGGTTCTTCCAAAACATTTGGAACTAGTAGTAGCAGGAGGTGTAGCAACAACACCTACCCAAACCAACCTTTTTGATAGTATGTCATGATTGCTACTCAAGTGAATCAGATGTCATTTGATCATGTAGGAAGATACTTATTATGTCTGTAGATTAGCATTCCTCCTACTGAGGCTACATTTTCCAATTATGATCCCTACATTCAAGCAGAGCTACCATCACCATCAAATGTGGCCTAGATGAGTGAAGCCACTGTACATAATGTTGCTTCAGTTTCCATTGTTGATTTACTATCATCATACCAGTTTATCAGTGATGAGAATGGGGTTCCTTTAAATGGTGTAGCAACTCATATTAGATGACATTTTGGTAGATAGTCGGGCCAAGGTGAGGCGGCTTCACAAGATATACATATTCTAGACCAGCCTACAGTCCCTAAGGTTACTGAACACAATGTACATGGCACATATAGCTCACTTCTCTTTGGTAGTGGTCCTCTACCTGATACAGGTGTCCGTGATTTGACTATGCATTCTTGTGACATTAGTGACATTGGTAGAGTGCTCAAGGGTGAGATGTAGGTACTTTTAAATAATCAAATATATTTTGTGTTCTAAAAATTCACATACATATATAAAATAAAATTGACTTTAAAGTAGTTCTCACTCTTCATTGAAATCTTGTATTTTTAAATTTGTAGCAAAACGAGGGTTTGTCACGCTTTGGAGATTTGGAGCATGCAGATGATCCTATGCATGGTACATTTGAGGTACACATTTATAATATTTAAAGTACTTGATACATTCAAACATTGAAAGTACATAACTTTAAGATGACTTTACATTTACACATGTGTAAATTAAATTAATTAATGTACTTTCTTGTGCAGGGAGATGGATCGGGACATGGTTCAAGACAAGGATTGAGAGATGCATCAGGCCATAGATCCACACAATCAGGACATGGATCTAGACAGGGATCAGGAGAGAGAGAGATCCATAGTCATATTAGGCATCCTCCACTTTGATTTATTTTACATGCAAATACATTATTTGTTATACATTTTATATTGTGATTTGTCACATTATGGTTCTTAGATGATGATCTTCACATTATATACATTTGACATTATGGCTTCACATTATGGTTCATCTTATTATGTTTTATAGTATATACATTTTACATTATTGTTTCACATTATGGTTCATCTTATTATATTTTACAATATATATACATTTTACATTATGGTTTATCTTATTATGGAAATAGAAATTCATGAAGCTAATCAAGGATTACAAGATTCATCTTTACAACTTTTCCAAGAAAATAGAAATGTAAATATATTGTAACTAACAAGATAAAACAAGATAATTGCACACCCTCCAATGAACATATCAAAGAATCCATATGGACCTAATAATGATCAACATCACCCAATAATGTGTGACCATAAGGCCCACCCCTTTGTACTATAAGCATATTGATTAGGTATTCCAACAACACTCGCACAAAACAAAGTGGTTGAATAATCAAACATACTAACTGCATATCATACATGAGGCATCCAATAGAATACACATTGAAAAAATAACATCAAATAATGGAATCCAATAGTAACATTTGATGTTAGCCACTAATAACACACAAAGTCAATGGTGATAATTGCTAATAACATACAAAGTAAATAATGATAACAACTAATTAAAACATTTGAAATGGTGATAAACACCAATAATCAAATAGTGAAAATGAAAATAAAAATCAATAACATACAATTAGAATGGAAAGGACAACCAATAATCATTTGAATATATTTATGTACACACATTGGATATAAACACATGTGAATATATCATGATAATGACTTGAATCTTAATTATGTTTATGTTTATTTTATCTCATTTTAAATTATATTTTTATATTTTATCCATTCTCAAGCTCCTCTAGTTTACCATTCAAATGTGAATGGAAATAAAAGTTCACTCTACTCCTAACTCTAGAGTTAAATCCTAACACCAAAAGGTGCAAAGTGATTAAAATATTGTGGCACATAAATTGAGGTAAAAAACAAAGACACTCATATCCAAAAGATAGATAAATGCATTTCCATAAGGAGAATTTTCATCCTACAAAACAAAAAGGTTTAATATGGTCTACAACTCAATTTTGATATTTAAAAAAAAACCATACAAACTTCCCAAAAACTTCATTAATAAATTTTGGAAATTTTTCAATGTTATAAATAAATAAAAAACTAAAATGGAATATACCCTTTTAAGAACTCAAATTAGGAGATTACTCTTTTCAAATGGTAATAATTTAGCAAAAAAATTCCATAGATCTAGCATAAAATGTAATTTTCCGAATCTAAAAACTTACAAATATCAATTTCACAAGTAAAAATATAGATCTTGATTCAAACTTAGCATACTACAAATGGAAAGACATAGAATCTCCTTAGGTGAAGGATGAAATTTAATATGAAAACTATCTAAGCATGTTTGTATAAATCAAAATAGAATAATGCATTCACAAATCAAAACCCTCAACAACAAAGATTATCCTTCTTGAATGTAATTGTAACACCTCTCTAACTCCAGCCTAGGTAAGATAGCACTTTGATCTTGATTTGATATTTTAAATGTTAAATGTTATTATAATGAAGTTAAATATTGTTGATTAAGTGAAAGGTGATCATGTTTAGCTATGATGATACAATTAATTGATATATATGGTAGTTAACTACAGTCATGATGTAATATGTGCTTCGACTATGTGTATATGTATATGCACAGGTACACCATTGTGTGTATGTTACAGGTACCAGTTATCGACTCCACCTAGTTTCACCAGTTTGAGTGTACCTTCCTTAACGGTAGTTAATAGGAGATAACCCATTGACCAACCCTTATCGTCGTACCTAGTTGGGTATGATCTATCTTTGATTATTTAGTGCAAACCTCATATACCGTGATTGGTCACATTCTGGAAAACCTTAATCCCCTATGTGGTGAGCCTGTGAAGAGTGTCTAAGCTTTTGAGTTAAATTGCATTTTTCCATAAATTTTAATGTAGGAAATGCATTTTATAATTAAATGGGGGAACTTAATATTCAAAAGGGATAATTGGGTTTATGTGTATTCTGTTTGACCGTAATTGCATGACTTATGTGATTAAATTATTTTAGGGAAATTATAAGCATTATTTTATTATTTAATTTTAAGTTGTGCTTATCAAAAGCTAAACTGTGATTTTATGTTGAATGCTAATTTATGCTATAAATTGATTGTGTAAATTATAAATTGGGAAATGAAGGAAATGAAATAAATTAGTAAATATTAAAAGATAATTTTAATTTGGTCTTTCAAAAAAGTGAAATGGAAAAAAAAAGAGGAGTTTAAAAAGAAAAAAGAGAATTCATTTTGCTATAGGATATTTTTGGAGAGAAATGTGAGGAAAAAACCCTCTTTTGGCTGAAATTTTGATTTGTTGATTGTGGAAGCAATTGGGCATGAAATTTCATGGGATCAGTTGCATTTGGATATGAATGGGGAAAGGAAATGATGGCTACGATTTGGTGTGCTTCTGTGACGTGTATGCAAACTTCTTCTCACCTGAATTTCTTGCTTGAGAATTGAGGTATTTTATCATTTCTTCCTATTTACTTGATTTTAAAGAGTTTAAATGATTTTAAATGCATTGGTAGTATGTTAGAATCATTATGTAAATTTTATTTAGATCAAATTGATAGAGAATAATTGATTTTGTGAAATTTTTGAGAATTCTCCTAAATATGGCGTTATCATGCCAAATTTTTAATTGGAGGCACAAATTGTTGCTTTTATGTTAAAAGAATGTTGTTGGGCACATTTAGATCAAAAGGATATGCTTACAATTTTGATTTTTGAACTTTGAAATTTCAAGTTTTTTCAAACTTCATCAATGGAGGAACCTGATTATGTGTGAAAATTTGGACTTTGTTTAAAAGTGGAATTTTGTGAATATTATTGCATATTATAATAGGGAATGATAGAAAATGTATATGAATTCTTTGAATGGGATTTTTTCGGATCCGTTTGCTTGTTGAAATTTTTGATTTGCTATTTTAGTGTAAAAATGTGTATAGTGTCATAAGAAGTGTGAATACCTTGTGTTTTTGGATGTGAATTCCATAGTGAGTTGCACTATTGTTTTGGTTATATTTCCTTGTTTGTATGGAATGGGATGAACCCTAGGACTAGGTACTAGAGTGAGTCATGGAAGTCAATTATAGTTTATTGGATACCCCGACATGCCTTTAGTGCTTTTATAGGCTAAGGATGGTTGGGAAGACATGTCCGCTCGTGGAGCGTGAGACTTGTGTAGTTGTGCATTCTTGTTGTATGGAAGGATGCCATGCTATTCATTTGGGCATGTGTTATGACTCTCCCTATGCATGCACTCTAGCATCTAGATCCTATTTTGAGTAGCACCTGGAAGATGTATGTTCCTTCCTCTTTTGGTGTTGGGTTTGAATACTATATTCATGTCTTGTGGAATGGCTTGTATCTCATTTAATTCCTCTTATGAGTGATTGGCATATTAATTGCAATGTCTTGTATTTTATTGATTCCTCTTATGAGTGGCATGTGTGAGTAGTTTGTATGCCACGTATTCCAGGTGTTGGAATGTTATCTTACTTTGTGATGATGCATTAAATTATTTATGTAGTTGCATGAATTCTACTCTTCTCCTTGTGTGAATTGAGTTGTTTTGACATATATGTTAGCTGCTCCTAATTGGGTTGCCTAGCCTTATCTTGATTGAAGTGTATTCATTGTGATTGGCGTGTTTGTAAGCCTTTACCTTGTGCTTGAATCTTGCTTGAGTGTCTAGGTCGTGTGACTATCTCCATGAGCACAACGGGGTGGACTTGAGGGTACCACATGGTTGGGTGGCGTTGCAAACCACCATTAGGGACCAAAGATCTCGGCGTGGTGGATCTACTTCATGTTTGTACGCCTCCTCCTTTTGCTCTCTCATGTCTCTCTCTCTTCATGCTTTCCTCTTAGTGTAAAGGTTATAAATGTATAATTCTAGGACCTTGAGTCCTAAGCTTGTAATTGTAATATTGTTATGGGACCTTCCTCATGAAGGATGTTGTAATCAAATAATAATGAGAATAGTGGTATGCTTGATTAGTTTAGATTTGGTGACTCGGTGTGGGTGTCGAGCACATGATTATTGTTGTCTTTTCCTCTCTAATTGTTGCAAGATGGTTGAATGATTATAGGAATCTCATTTGGGTTTTAAAATGAATTTAGTATCCTTTGTTATCCTTCTCTTGTGTTGTGAGTGTTTATGCATGTCTAGGAAGTTTTTGCAAGGGTTTGGGATGTGTATTTTCCTCCATGTAATAGTCTGCAAAAGTTACAGTGCATCACAACTTTTTGTTGTTGTTTTGTGTCTCTGCTGTGAAGTTCCATAGCTGGAACTTCCATATTTGGAAGTTCTAGAGCAAGAAGTTCCAGAGCAAAGTTTATGAAGCTATTATGTTGCTCCTGTTTGGATTTTTCTTTGGAGGGTGGATTAGTCCTCTCTTTTGGGTTGTGTTCGGCCATGCTTGGCCATGTAAGTTGTCGTTATATTGTATTGGAAACTATTTTATGTGTGAATTATTCTTTATTTTATTTTTTTTAAATATTTTGTCCTCTTTTGGCTCTTACCCTTTGGGGTTGCGTAGCAAGATGTTACAGTAATGCACACAATCCTTTGGTAACCCTCTTTTAGATCCAACCTAAATATCCTAATTCAAAAGAAATTTGTAAACAATAATTTTGCAAAATAATAGCTCACACCATGGAGGAGAGGGATCAATATATCAACTAATTTTTTACTCCTTTCACATTCAAAATAGTTATTTTCCATAATTAAGACACTAATTTTTAGTGATGGCACAATGAAGACACTATTTGATGTGTTGCACGTTCATGGTAGTACTTAATCTAACTATGCCATGAGTTTTGATCATATAAATGAATTAGTTGATATGCCAATGTTTTGACATCAAAGATTAGATCATGTCTAGGTGAGAAAGGATAAAAAACATTTAAGAATAAATATATAGGTGAGATTGTGTATTTCATAAGTAAAATAACAATATGTTAGAGTTAATTTGAATAATTTTGTGCAAACATAATTAGATTGTAATTTAATAGAAATTTTCAATAAAGTTTTGGAATATGCATAATGTGTTCAAATTTAATATAATTAATGAGTAATTTTTTATTTATTTTTTTGCATCTATAAGAAATTAAATAAGTGATGTGTATTTTTATGTAATCTTTTCATTAGAAAATATAAGCAATGGGAAGTGAGACTTGAAAAAGATGAAGCATTTGTTTCAACAACTCCCACAAAAACATGTTCATGTGATATATCTTCATTTTCAATATTATTTGTATGATTCAGAAAAAGGGTTTACATATAAACTTCTAATTGACTATTTGTAAGCACATCCAAAAGTCTCTCATTATGGTCATCACCTTGAAGCTTGATTATGTCATTATCTAAAACATAATATTTTGTGTTTAAGACTCATGTACATGACTAAATATAATTATATTTAACCCTATGAAGCTGCAAAATGCTTGTTCATAATATCCTAGAAAGTGGAACTTTATTTTATGAGATTGTTCACTTAACTATTCAAAATCAAGAATCAATTATTGTTCTTCTTTAATACTTTTTCCAACACCTTATCATGACTATCTTCTATGATTCTATTTTTTTACTTTTCAAGCTCTATAATATTCTCAAAGTGTATCCTTTTTTATAACTTTTTATAATCTTGAACTCTCTATTTAGATGAACCTCTACCCTATCTACATATCTTTGGCGACATCTATTTCCCCAAATCATCCATACAAAAGTAGTACATGAACTTTAGAAACTATGTATGTACTTAACATTTGTTAAATCTTACCATCCTAAGCTAATCACAAAATGCCTAAAATTTAAAAAACAAATGTAGGATTAAAATATACAACAGATTATGATACAAAAAATGTAAGCTCCCAAATAATCACCACCATTTTATGTCCTACATACATAGATTTAGTTAAATCTTTATAGCACCAAAATCTTGGATTCTATAAGTACAACCATAATTAAAATCTATAGACTATCATGAAATGTCTCCTAAAACTTGAAGGCTATATGATGTAAGAATGTGGGAGAAATAAAATGGACTCTTTAATATAAGTTTTAAGAAAGCTTTGTAGGAAAATAAGATCACAAAAAAGAAAGTTTCATGGGTTACTATTGATTGAAATTATTTGAATTCAGCATAAAATAAAATAAAAATCAAATTTAGGTCCAAATGTTTTATTTTTATTCAAGGGGTAAACACTTTGACTCAGAGCTATGAAGCGGTGAGGTCACAAATGGGGGACCTCATCCCCAAATGTTACATATATGTATTGTCATAGAAAATATATATGTATAAAAATATCTTAAAGTTCTTGGTACATATAATCTGGATCCTCTCTATCCTTTATTATCTCTAAAATCTTTTCATGGTCTTCAATAGGCAACCTCCACCTTTGTTTGGCACACCCTCTTTTTGGTAAAGTTTCAAGATTCAATCTTGTTGCTATAACTAAATGACTATAGTGTAAAACCTTTTGGCCTGGCATATAATCAATAAATGTAATGCCATTTGTATCTATCTTTGTTTTTTGATAGTATGTTCCTTCAACAACCAATGATCTATTAGGATACTCTTGTCCATCACCATCTGTCATTGATTCTGACAATTTACATTTTGGTTGTGTACATCTTAGTAGATAGTAATCTACACCTTCTACATTGTCAGGATTTGCAAGAATAGCAAAAATATCTCATGTACACACCATGTAGTAAACCATGCTCAACTTAGGTATAATATAAATTATCAATTGTAAGAAATAAAATTCAATTTTAAAATTTAAAATTTACCTGTAACAACTAAATATGATGCACGTTCGTAATCAACTAAATACAGAGGATCATAGATATCTACAATGACATTATCTTCAAAAGGGTTTGATATGTCCACTAATTGTTTTATTTCCCATTGTGAAACATACCCATCTCTAATATTCTAACATTGTAGAGTATTTGCATTGTTCTCAGTGCAATCAACACATAAACATGATTTTTATCTCACTTGAATTACTAGAGGCGTACTATGTCTTACTGCCATGATTTGATGCAAACTTCTAATACCACTAATTGTTTGAAAATTAGTAAGAGTTGATCGATCAATATTTGTAAATTTCAAATGTATCCAATTAAAAAGTGTATGAAATTTAAAATTCAAATCATGTACAGATTGAAATTCATAAAATAAATTCATTTATGTACATTTAACTTCCCAATAATATCGTGTGTTGTATATTGAGTCATGGGAAACAAAATGAATTTTGCACCATTCAACAATTTCATGTGCATTCCTTATGGCATTACCTACAAGTCCATGTTGGTGAAATATCAAGTTAAGAGGTTTTGTAGTTGAAAGGAAAAGATGGATCTCAAAAACATAATTAGATCTTTTCTAAAAATCCATATGGTGTTACCTACAAGTTCATGTTGGTGATGTGCACGCTTCACACATGCTCTAGCTCCATCATGCTCTCCTTTTCCATGTCCACTCTTATAGAAATTCCACAAAAATTTTATGTTGAGTCTAATATGTTGTTGGCTTAACAAATTAAAATCTTTTGTAGACTTAAATTGTCCTATGACGTTACAACCAATTTCATTTAAAACCAACATAGTAAAAATAAACTATATGTGTACAACTAATTAATTTTGAACAAGTTAAGTAAATAAATAAACATATAATTTCTAAAAAAATTAAATCAACACTTACTAGCACATCCATCAAACCATATCTAGTGTTGTGAAGCATCTATTTGACGTTGTCTCAGGTCTTCAAAAAACATTGCAAAACAATGGGCTACATAGCTTCTATCATGACCTATATCATCACTGATATAAAAGTGAACCTCTTTGATGATAATTCATTCATCTTTGCTACTTTGTAGACCATCCAGATGTTCTTCGACATACCTATAACAAACTTGTACAAATATTGTAACTTGCTCTGAATGTTGATATTGGCTTTGGATCTCACTTTGAGGACTAAATGTATAGTTCTCAGAGAAGTCAACAATAGAGAGAATACAACCTGTTGGAAAGCAATTCTTTGAGTCAAAAAATTACTTAGCTTGCCATCTAGCACCATGACAATGTTGAATATGTGGATATATGATATTGCAAAATTTGTTCATAAACTCATTGTAAGACAACTCACTCTCTTTAAGAACAATTTTTTTGGTCTCAACTCCTGACTTTGTTGAGTATTTCTCATATTCAAATCTCTTCCACATAACTTGCATTGAATGATCAATATTGTCAACCTATAAAAGATTCTTCAAATTTCCACATTCATTACATATATTTTTTATACACTACACTTTCAATTCATTTGAATCGTCTGATTTTTCATGTAGAAGAGACTTCACAAATTGTGTTGGACTTCCAAGGATGACTATTTTTGGATTGATTACTACCATAGTTTTTCTATATGTCTGAAGGTGTAGATCAAATTCAACATGATTTAAATAACAAGTCTCACGTATCTTATTTATACACACAAAACTTGGTCGTAGTCTCTCAAACATCCTTTGAAAAATCTGAAAATTCGTGCTTGAATGCTTCAAAAAACTCACTTTGAGTTGTATCTATAAAATGTTTCGAATGTGAAATTTTTTTACCATTTGCACCTTCTTTTTTTTTATAGTGTCCCTCCTATTGGAAGAAACACGAGAGTGGTTGGTCCAATATTCAATCACCCGTTCCTTTACATCTTCTAAGATTTTATCTTTTTGGGGAACCCTACAAATATTTACCCAATTATTCTCAAGATTTCCATCCAATCTATTTCTCTTTTTGATATACCTTTAAACAATTCTCTTAGAAACATTGAGTAATTCAAAAACTATTTTAACTTGTCTTCTATGTGATAATTTCTTACTAGAAATTGTTGTCATCAATGCCCTACGTGCAACACTTAAATCAACAGCTCGACTCTTGCTTTCAATAGAATTTAATGCTTCTTGTAGGTTTTCAACTATTATTTTCTTTACTGATCCTGATGACTTTCTCTTATTATCAACCCCTAACAACTCCAAAACAAGGATAATTTGTTTTCTCCTAAATAATTTTGCAAATAACTGTGCTCTTCCAACTATAGACTTTTCTTCAAAATATTCATCCCATATTCTTTTGCAATGTAATTTTACTGTGCTTTTAGGTAACATATCTTTAGATGAAATACTATTAAAAAGGGATTCATCATCCATCTCTATAATATTTTCCATACCAAGGAAAATATTTCTATGACCACCTTCAGTTTGTCCTAGTACCTATACTTCTTGGTCGTCATCAATTTCCATGGGTTCTTCTTCAAAAGATTCAGTTCCATCCACATTTCTACTATCTCTTTTTCAATCATACAACCTTGCTCTTGTCTTTTTATTCCCCATCACAAATTGCTTAGGTTTGAATTCACCTACATATAAAAATAACGCGCATTCAAACTTTTTGGTGTTTGTATTGGATAAAGTTTCCCCTAATATCATGGAGGTATGACTATTTTTTATAGTGAAAACAAGATGTAAACCCATCATTATGTATGTGGAAACTGTTGTTTGGAATATTCTCCTCTATGAGAAAGCCTGATTTGATAAAAGTGGATGATCCTAGTTCATAGGATATTATGGCCTTATCATTTGTCATGCTCGACTCTTCTTGATCATTCGGGATATAAATTTGATCCATGGTAGCTTTTGTATGTTCTTCTTTAACTAGAAGTATTGTTGTGGGTTACATTTGACCACCTCTATAAGAATTTTAGTGAATTTATTATCATTAAGAGATTCATTTATTTCTTCATCCTCAATTTCACTAGTTGCAACACTAATGTGATCTTCCCCATCAAAGTCTTTTCCCCAAGGGTTCCCTTCTTCTTGAAACATTTTTGCTTTTGTTCTAGGGGTCATATGTGATTGTTCTGATCTTTAATCTAAGGTAAGATAATGTATGATACCTAAGACTAGGAAGCAATAAAAGGATATGATTCTAAGATGGGATATGAAAATGGTATGGTATGATATAACAAGCTAAGAAAGCAAGAGCTCAAAGGCAACTCTAGGTCCAAAGTTGGTTATAATGTAAAGGCTTTACTAGTGTTATGATGGATAGACACAAGGACCAATGATCAAGAGAGGGTATATAGGAGATGATGGACTCCAAAAGGATTTCTCTACTCAAGGTTAATGGTATATTCCCTAACTTAAGGATGATGAACCTTAAGTGATGCGGGTGATAGATAGCCAATGATTTCATTTAAAGACCTATGAAGAGTAGTCTAAGTGCAAGCTAAAGGTTTGTTTGAACAATAGTTGATATGCAAGAGTGGAGGATATGCAAGGACTAGGTGGAATGTAAGGATTGAAAGATCAGAACTGAAGGATTGATAGCCCCAAGAAATCTAAGTGATAGTTTCATTTTGGATGTTTTTTTTCTTTAACATTTTGAGGTTTTGCAAGGTTTAAGGTGTTGCAAATTACTAGGTGTGATTGTAGTACCCCTCCGTTTATGCTTATGCTTTCTGCTGTTGCATTTTCATACTGTTAGATTATGATACCTTGTTTGGATATTTTGATCGCTGGTTTTGAGTGATAGTGGATTTATTCTGTGACATCATGATACATTGTTTGGTGATTATTGAATTCAGACATGATATGATATAGTTTAGATGTTTACTTTCAGTTGATTATTGCTATGTACATGTTTATGAAGGACTAACAGCTATTTATTTCGTCAGTCTGTTCTGACGTGTATTGGTGTGGAGAACGGAATCGCATCACTCGCTTGCGAGTGCCCTGTGATATCCATAATTTTCTCCGCACGGTGTGTCTGTTTAATGCTTTGTTTATATATGTATATATATGCACGTTATTGCTTGGTTGCAGGATTGCAGGTACATGACACTGACTCCACCTGGGTACTCAGGTTTGAGCGTGTCAAGACTCAACGGATACGTTGATCGGGAGATAGTAGTTTGGTTCACCCTAGTCTAGTCTTTAATCCTGGTCAAAGTACATCGTCTGTTTTTAGTTTGAGTCAAGTTGTATTGTCATTTTCTATTTGGGTAAATTGTTTGAAAAGGCAAAATTTGGTTAAATTTTAATGTTAGTTTACTGTGCTTTAATTTACTGTTGTTTAAATTAATTTTTAAATGTGGAAGAGATTAGTTGCTTAATTATTTAATTAATTAATTAGCTTATTTGGTTAAATGGTTGATCCTAAAAGATTAAACTAATTTAATTAAATAAATAAATTAATTAAATTAAATTATTAAGTGTGTAAATTATATTGTATATTGGAAATTGGAAATTTAAATTAAAATAAAAATAAAATGCATGCAATTGAAAATTGATTTTTAAATTTAAAATAAAATAAATTATTAGCATGCAAATTTGAATTGGCAAGATTGCCGAGAAGTGGAGAAGATATTTTTGTAACCACTTCTCGACATGTGTGTGAGTGCAATAATTGTTTTTGGTTGGAGAAATTTGTTTACGGAGTTTATTGTGGATCTAGGATTTGAGAGAGGTTATTCAATTTCCTCACGGGAAATTATCAGAGCTTTTGCAAAAATTCGCTTGCTGTGTAAAAATCATTCTTTCTTAGAAATTGTTCTCTCTGTATCTGGTTGTATTTCTTGGTGGAAGATCCTCCAAGGGATCTAGGTGGTTGGTTAAGCTCTCTTGGATTTGGGGATTTCTTTTGAAGAAGATTTTGGAAATTGTACGCTACAGGCAAGAGGATATCTTCTACAGGCAACTTTTAAATAACAGGTATTTTACTGGTAAATTCAGTTTCTTTGTTTTGAAAGAAAATCTGTAGAATAAGTTTTATCTTCTTGGCAATTTGCTTGTAGAAAATTTTCTGTTGAAATTTATTATTGTTTGCAAGAATCTTCAAGAATGTAGTTAAGCAAAAGAAAGAATTCAAAAAAACAAGATTCATCTTGAAAACCTCTGTGATAATTTTAGAAAAGAGAAATTAAGGAAATGAATTTTGAGTATATGTTTATTGTTTTATATATATTGAAAACCTATTGGAATTAAATGGAAATTTTTTTGAGGAAAATAACTCTGTGCAATGTTATTTTTCTCAATTTTTTTGTAGAAATTTTTATCAGAAAAAGATCTTTGTATTTAAAAATACTTTTGTTATTTTATGGATAAATATATATATATACGCATATATATTATAGTGAAATTTTATGGATATTTGTTAAAAATCGCCATACGGAAATCAAGTTAATTTCCGTTCATGCGAAATAGAAATTCGCAGTTTTCAAATTTTATTTTACCAGGGTTAAATGTTAATTTTACTGTATACTGTTATTGAGAGGGGCCGAGGGCTTACCCTACGGTCGATCCCTCCCATGAGGGTTTCGACTGTGGGAAAGAGCCGACCCCTGTTTTAATAAAAATATAAGTTTTATATTAAACTTAAAAAAAACACAAATTCCTTTTAGTGTTCAATACGCAGATTTTATGAATAAAGTTTTAAATTCAGATTTTTATATAGCATGTATTAAATTCGAATGTTTTAATATATATATATATGTAAATATACATATTTATATATATATATATATAATATGTATAAATGTATGTATATATATACATTAAGTATATTCTTTGTTATTGTGAGTAGTTGATTAAAGTATTAATGTGGAAAAGAATATTAGGGCAAATGAGAAATAAAATTTATCGTTATTTACATAGTTATACATATTATGAATTTGATGAGTTTATTTATTTAATGTGTAGAGAATTGTTGAGTTATTAAAGAATTATTAGCAATAATCACTTCCTCTTTCTTAATTGTTTGATTGGATTTAATATATCCCAAAAATAGACTTGTGTTTGTTTTAAGATGTCTTATATTTATTGGGTAAAAAGGGGGGAAAGAAATTATCTTTATGTGATTTTAAGTCTTCCAGTTCTAGTCTTTTAAGGGGGTGAAATTGACTTTGATTTCATATGATTGAACAAGTTTAGGGTAGTGCACTTGATTTTTTGAACGGATTGTAATGTACATTGTGGTATATTTGGTATTATATGTTGTATTGTGCACTTGTCTACCCTAGATAGTGAATCTAGAATACCTTTGTTATGTTTAGGGGAGTGGCTATTTGTAAGGGCCGACACACAAAGGGGTGTCAGGGTAACTTACAAATAGTTAGTAACTTAGTGAAAATTAAAGAACATAGTAGTTAGATTTAAAACTCTTAACAAGATGCTTATGCCTCGCTTATGACTCTAAAGCTACTTCAGTCATGAGTATAAGTTGAGAAGGCCTGGAATGGAAAATCGGTGTCTTGTTTTCTTCAAGAGACATTCGATTCCACAATAGTTTGCAATAGGGGCCGGGTTTCGGAAGAGGTTACCAGGGTAACCCAAAGATTAGGGGCCGGAACCTAGGAAGAAACACTAGGGTAACCTTTGCAACATTGTGATGACACTCCACCTAGAATAACAGTTAACCTTGTGTTTGTATTACATTCAATTGTCTAAAATCTGGAAGCAATGTAACCAATAGTTTGTTGTGTACTAGTGCCTAGGGTTAGTAGATTAGGTCTAGGTAACCTTATTACTATCTCCTAGCACGAGGGGTGGACCTACGGGTACCACATGGTTGGGTGGAGCATGCACCTTACTCTGTTGGGTCCCCAGTTTGTGATCATGGCATCGAGAGCTTCATGGATGGAGAGCTCGTACTTGGAAACTTATGTGTATTTCAACATTGTATATTGTAAAATTTGTATTGTAAAAACATCCCTCAATTGTAGTGAGGTGAACGCTTGTAATTATAATTATTATTGAACTACCTCATCAGATGGATGAGTATTGTATATATTATCAAATGCAATGTATGAGACAAATTTTTATTTTATGTTATCTTGAATGGAAATTTCAATGTTATGCAATGTTTATCTTTATGTCAATTATTATTATGTGCAATGCGAAATACTTAAGTCACGTATGGAAACTCAAGTAGTGTATTGTCTCGTATAGCTTAATGAATGTATGCAACTAATTAACTTAATAATTAAATTTAAAAAAAATTATTACACCTTTATACACATTTGCAACATTCTTAGGTTATTAAGACAGGGCATTACAGATTGGTATCAGAGCAAAGGTTACAAACACTGGACGCTCTGGGTAATCACGAGCCCATTAGGTTGACCTAGTACGTAATTGTTATGTGTAGGAACATGCCTAGGCGAGGAGGAAGAGGTCATGGTAGAGGTCGAGGTGGAGGCCGAGGGCCAATCCCTCAGGTTACTCCCCCTCCTAGCCCTCATCACAGTGATCAGGAAAAACAGTTGGGACAGAGAAATGAGGGACAAAATCTTGAACAGTCAGCAGTTGAGGGTTCTTAGATACGTCCATTACTAGAGGAGGTCCTAGCTCGTCTTGGACCTAGACAGGTTGATGAGCAGGAGGTTGATAGAGAGAGATAGATCCCCTAGGAGAGTAGAGGACACAGCACATCAGGATGCTATCATTGCAGGTCATATGAGGGATTTACTGAGGGCAGGCCCTCCTACCTTTCATGGTACTGGAGGTGGCTTAGAGGCTGAGACCTGGCTACTGGATTTGGGTAGATGCTTCACCATGCACCCATACGATAGCAATACCTGTGCCAGATGCGCTATTATGCACTTGAGAGGATTCGCCTCTACTTGGTGGCGCCTAGAGGAGCAGAAGCTCCACTTGGATATTGGTTCTGTGTCTTGGGAGATGTTTCTCGAGAGGTTTAGAGCTCGGTTCCTTTCAGAACATTGGAGGCAGTGCAGGGCTGATGAGTTCCATGATCTACGTCAGTTGGCTCTTTCTGTAGAGCAATATGAACGTAGGTTCTACGAACTCAAGCAGATATCTGGTATTGGCGATGATGAGCCTATGCTAGTACAACATTTCATCAGGGGTTTAAACCCATTAGTGGTGGTGTTCGAGTCTTTGAGCCAAAGACTATGGAAGTTGCGTGGAGAAGGCTCGCATAGTAGAGGAGAACCTTATTATGGCTTTAGGTGGGCACACAGGAGTGCAGATTGGCAGTGCTCCTGCAGCAGGTTTTAGTCCACGGGGTGGACAGGCACAGACAGGTGGTTCCTCTAGGAACCAACAGACACCCACAAAGGGTGGGCAGCAACAACAACAACGAACACCTCAAAAGAACAATAACCCTCAACCACAACAACAAAATAGTCCTCAAACAGGAAAGGGTCGCAACTGGTGGCACAATAAGCACAATAGGCAGGATCAGCCTGCGCAGAGTGCTCAAACTACTATCAGTAGGGGTAGTTTCCAGCAATCCAATGCACCTTCGGGTGGCAGAGGATTTGGTAGAGGCACAGGTACAGGTTGTTATTCATGTGGGCAGTAGGGACACATAGCTAGGCAGTGTCCGATGAGAGTTTCTACTAGTCTTGGGCCTTGACCTATAGCTCCAGAGCCTACAGTGGGTGATGCAGGATGAGCACATACAGTATATGCTGCGATTAATCACCGCCAAGCCAATCACCAGAACACGGTGGTCGAAACTTCAGGTAAGTTACATGGTGTTAGTGTTTCTATACTTTTTGATTCTGGAGCTACTGACTCCTTTATTTCACCGACCATTGTTGACCGTTGTGGTCTTGTGGTGGTAAAGCAAGGTGGTAAGTGGCAAGTTGAATTCGCCTCAGGGGTGAAAGTAGCAGTAGAAAACTTAGTACATAATTGTGAACTTAAAATTGGCATGTTAACTACCTTAGTAGATTTATATGTTACGCCCTTAGGATCGTATGATATAGTTTTAGGTATGGATTGGTTAGCATCTTATCATGCTATAATTGACTATCGACTTAAGACAGTTAGTTGCATTAATGATTTTGGTGCGAAAGTGGAAATTGTAGGAATTCAAAGACCTATCTCTTTGCGGATGATATCTGCTATGCAATTAAAGAGATGTCTTCGACAGGGATGTCAATTGTTTGCAACAACAGTTACTGATTTGGAAGAAGGTGAGAGTAGAGAGGTATCTCTTGATGATCATCCTATTCTTAGGGAATTCGCGGATGTGTTTCTCGATGACATTCCTGGAATGCCACCAAAGAGGGATATTGATTTTAGAGTTGATTTAGTTCCTGGAGCTAAACCTATATCAAGAGCTCCTTATAGAATGACGACTCAGGAGTTAGAGGAACTATTAGAAAAGGTTTTTATTTGTCCAAGTGTTTCCCCTTGGGGAGCACCTGTTATCTTCGTAAAGAAGGACGGATCTCTTAGGCTGTGCATTGACTATCGTCAATTGAACAAGGTTACGATTAAGAATCGTTATCCTTTGCCTAGAATCGATGATCTTTTTGATCAAATTAAGGGAGCTAATGTGTTCTCTAAAATTGATTTGAAATCTGGTTACCATCAATTACATATAGCTGAAGCAGACATTCATAAAACTGCTTTTCAAACTCGTTATAGCCACTACGAATTCACAGTAGTACCATTTGGGTTAACGAACGCACCATCAGTATTCATGAGTTTAATGAATGGTGTTTTTCATACATACCTTGATCGCTTTGTCCTAGTATTTCTCAATGATATTTTAGTTTATTCGAGAAACATGAAGGAACATGAAGAACACTTGAGACAGGTATTGCAATGTTTAAGGGAAAATCAATTGTACGCAAACCTGAAGAAGTGTGACTTCTTTCAAACTGAAATAAAATACCTTGGACATGTGATATCTGGAAAAGGTATTGTTGTGGATCCTTCAAAGATCCAAGCTATTGTAGATTGGCCCACACCTACTAATGTAGGTGAAGTTCGTAGTTTTATGGGTCTAGCTGGCTAATATAGGTGTTTTGTAGAGGGATTTTCTAGAATCGGTCATCCTATTACTTCTCTTCAAAGGAAAGGGAAGAAGTTTGTTTGGACAGAGCAATGTCAGTTGAACTTTAGTTCAACGTATCATCCTCAAACTGATGGTCAAACGGAAAGAGTTAACCAAATATTAGAGGATATGCTTAGGATGTACGTAATGGACCAACAATCACGTTGGGAGGATTATTTGTACTTAGTAGAATTTGCTTATAACAACGGATATCAGAGTTCCATAGGTATGCCACCATTTCAGGCTTCATACGGTCGTCCTTATCGAACTCCACTAAGTTGGCATCGACTAGAGGATAGAGTGTTACTTGGACCTGAGATGCTTCATGACATGGAGCAACAAGTTGACCATATTAGAGAGCATTTGATAGCAGTTCAAGATAGGCAAAAGAAATATGTCGATGCACATAGGATCAATCGACAGTTCACTGTTGGTGATAGAGTGTTTCTTCGAGTGCGACCGCGAAAGAGTCCAATCCGATATGGAAAAGGCTCTAAGCTTGTGCCTCGATTCGTAGGACCATTCGATATTTTAGAGAGAATTGGTCCCATGGCGTATCGACTTGCCTTACCACCCAGTTTGTCTCGTATTCATGATGTTTTTCATGTATCAGTTATTAGACCATATCATCCCGACATATCTCATGTACTTGATTGGAATGTGTTACAGGTAGAGGACGGGCAGCTGGCTTTGGAGCATGTGGCCATTCTACAGCACCTGACGCTTGGTCTTAGGGGTCGAGATGTTGATCAAGTGAGGGTCCAATGGGATCCTAGCTATGAGGCTTCTGCTACCTGGGAGGATGCGACACGCATGAGGGAACTTTATCCCTATCTGTTCGCAGGCTTTCAGGAGCAAGCCTGATCCTAGGGGGGAGGATGTAGTACCCCTCCGTTTATGCTTATGCTTTCTGCTATTACGTTTTCATACTGTTAGATTATGATACCTTGTTTGGATATTTTGATCGCTGGTTTTGAGCGATAGTGGATTTATTCTATGACATCATGATACATTGTTTGGTGATTATTGAATTCAGACATGTTATGATATAGTTTAGATGTTTACTTTCAGTTTATTATTGCTATGTACATGTTTATGAAGGACTAACAGCTATTTATTTCGTCAGTCTGTTCTGACGTGTATTGGTGTGGAGAACGGAATCGCATCACTCGCTTGCGAGTGCCCTATGATATCTGTAATTTTCTCTGCACAGTGTGTCTGTTTAATGCTTTGTTTATATATGTATATATATGCACGTTATTGCTTGGTTGCAAGATTGCAGGTACATGACACTGACTCCACCTGGGTTCTCAGGTTTGAGCGTGTCAAGACTCAATGGATACGTTGATCGGGAGATAGTAGTTTGGTTCACCCTAGTCTAGTCTTTAATCCTGGTCTTAGTACATCGTCTGTTTTTAGTTTGAGTCATAGGTTGTATTGTCATTTTCTGTTTGGATAAATTATTTGAAAAGGCAAAATTTGGTTAAATTTTAATGTTAGTTTACTGTGCTTTAATTTACTGTTGTTTAAATTAATTTTTAAATGTGGAAGAGATTAGTTGCTTAATTATTTAATTAATTAATTAGCTTATTTGGTTAAATGGTTGATCTTAAAAGATTAAACTAATTTAATTAAATAAATTAATTAATTATTTAAATTAAATTATTAAGTGTGTAAATTATATTATATATTGGAAATTGGAAATAAAAATAAAAATAAAATGCATGCAATTGAAAATTGTTTTTTTAAATTTAAAATAAAATAAATTATTAGCATGCAAATTTGAATTGGCAAGATTGCCGAGAAGTGGAGAAGATATTTTTGTAACCACTTCTCGACATGTGTGTGAGTGCAATAATTGTTTTTGGTTGGAGAAATTTGTTTACGGAGTTTATTGTGGATTTGGGATTTGAGAGAGGTTATTCAATTTCCTCATGGGAAATTATCGGAGCTTTTGCAAAAATTCGCTTGCTGTGTAAAAATCATTCTTTCTTAGAAATTGTTATCTCTCTGTATCTGGTTGTATTTCTTGGTGGAAGATCCTCCAAAAGATCTAGGTGGTTGGTTAAGCTCTCTTGGATTTGGGGATTTCTTTTGAAGAAGATTTTGGAAATTGTACGCTACAGGCAAGAGGATATCTTCTACAGGCAACTTTTAAATAACAGGTATTTTACTGGTAAATTCAGTTTCTTTGTTTTAAAAGAAAATATGTAGAATAAGTTTTATCTTCTTGGCAATTTGCTTGTAGAAAATTTTCTGTTGAAATTTGTTATTGTTTGCAAGAATCTTCAAGAATGTAGTTAAGCAAAAGAAAGAATTCAAAAAAAACAAGATTCATCTTGAAAACATCTGTGATAATTTTAGAAAAGAGAAATTAGGGAAATGAATTTTGAGTATATGTTTATTGTTTTATATATATATTGAAAACCTATTGGAATTAATGGAAAAAATTGTGAGGAAAATAAATATGTGCAATGTTATTTTTCTCAATTTTTCTGTAGAAAATTTTATCAGAAAAAGATCTTTGTATTTAAAAATACTTTTGTTATTTTATGGATAAATATATATATATTTACATATATATTATAGTGAAATTTTATGGATATTTGTTAAAAATCGCCGTACGGAAATCGAGTTAATTTCTGTTCATGCGAAATAGAAATTCGCAGTTTTCAGATTTTATTTTACCAGGGTTAAATGTTAATTTTACTGTATACTGTTATTGAGAGGGGCCGAGGGCTTACCCTACGGCCGAGCCCTCCCATGAGGGTTTCGGCTGTGGGAAAGAGCCGACCCCTGTTTTAATAAAAATATAAGTTTTATATTAAACTTAAAAAAAACACAGATTCCTTTTAGTGTTCAATACGCGGATTTTATGAATAAAGTTTTAAATTCAGATTTTTATATAGCATGTATTAAATTCGAATGTTTTAATATATATATATATATATGTAAATATACATATTTATATATATATATAATATATGTATAAATGTATGTATATATATACATTAAGTATATTCTTTGTTATTGTGAGTAGTTGATTAAAGTATTAATGTGGAAAAGAATATTAGGGCAAATGAGAAATAAAATTTATCGTTATTTACATAGTTATGCATATTATGAATTTGATGAGTTTATTTATTTAATGTGTAGAGAATTGTTGAGTTATTAAAGAATTATTAGCAATAATCACTTCCTCTTTCTTAATTGTTTGATTGGATTTAATATATCCCAAAAATAGACTTGTATTTGTTTTAAGATGTCTTATATTTATTGGGTAAAAAGGGGGGAAAGAAATTATCTTTATGTGATTTTAAGTCTTCCAGTTCTAGTCTTTTAAGGGGGTGAAATTGACTTTGATTTCATATGATTGAACAAGTTTAGGGTAGTGCACTTGATTTTCTGAACGGATTGTAATGTACATTGTGGTATATTTGGTATTATATGTTGTATTGTGCACTTGTCTACCCTAGATAGTGAATCTAGAATACCTTTGTTATGTTTAGGGGAGTGGCTATTTGTAAGGGCCGACACACAAAGGGGTGTCAGGGTAACTTACAAATAGTTAGTAACTTAGTGAAAATTAAAGAACATAGTAGTTAGATTTAAAACTCTTAACAAGATGCTTATGCCTCGCTTATGACTCTAAAGCTACTTCAGTCATGAGTATAAGTTGAGAAGGCCTGGAATGGAAAATCGGTGTCTTGTTTTCTTCAAGAGACATTCGATTCCACAATAGTTTGCAATAGGGGCCGGGTTTCGGAAGAGGTTACCAGGGTAACCCAAAGATTAGGGGCCGGAACCTAGGAAGAAACACTAGGGTAACCTTTGCAACATTGTGATGACACTCCACCTAGAATAACAGTTAACCTTGTGTTTGTATTACATTCAATTGTCTAAAATCTGGAAGCAATGTAACCAATAGTTTGTTGTGTACTAGTGCCTAGGGTTAGTAGATTAGGTCTAGGTAACCTTATTACTATCTCCTAGCACGAGGGGTGGACCTACGGGTACCACATGGTTGGGTGGAGCATGCACCTTACTCTGTTGGGTCCCCAGTTTGTGATCATGGCATCGAGAGCTTCATGGATGGAGAGCTCGTACTTGGAAACTTATGTGTATTTCAACATTGTATATTGTAAAATTTGTATTGTAAAAACATCCCTCAATTGTAGTGAGGTGAACACTTGTAATTGTAATTATTATTGAACTACCTCATCAGATGGATGAGTATTGTATATATTATCAAATGCAATGTATGAGACAAATTTGTATTTTATGTTATCTTGAATGGAAATTTCAATGTTATGCAATGTTTATCTTTATGTCAATTATTATTATGTGCAATGCGAAATACTTAAGTCACGTATGGAAACTCAAGTAGTGTATCATCTCGTATAGCTTAATGAATGTATGCAACTAATTAACTTAATAATTAAATTTTTAAAAAACATATTACACCTTTATACACATTTGCAACATTCTTAGGTTATTAAGACGGGGCATTACAGTGATGTTTGTTTCAGATCTATTTTTGAACAAACATGTAAGACATAGTAGAAAAAATGTTTGATTTTAACAATACAAGCACAAATCCTAAGGTTGGCAAGGACTATATTCACTGGATTCCACGTGAGTTTCCCCAACTGCACTTATTCTTAGCCGGTGAATTAGAAGCTTGGCAACACTAGCTCCCCTCCATGATACTCACTTCTTGATTCAACCAAGCTTCGATCCCTCATGAATCTCCCATGACAGACTCTTCACCTCTACTAAGAACTATGAGAATGTGGATGCCTTGGCAACAACCGTTGTTGCATCAATAAATAGAAAAGGATTTTGGCAACTACAAACAAGAGGTGTCTAGTAAGGGCATTTGTTCGAGTGGTTATACCTGTGGCAAGATTAGCTCCGATAAGGAGGATTCTCAGCCTGTAGAGGTTACACTCTACAGGGTTTATGGGGATTCACTTGTCGGCATAACACATTCACACTCGTGATACTTGAACTTTCCTCAAGCACCCATTTTATATACCGGCTAGAAGTAGCTTGGCTTTAGCCTATTACTAGTTGGGTCGATCCCTTGGGGTGAGTACTTTTTCCCACCAAGGTGGGCCCTCTAAAGGATTAAACACATAGATGATGGGTCTGGTTTCTCATCACCAAGTTTGCACAGGGTGAGAGCATACTCCCTACCATCTCAAGCATAACAAACAGTGTTCATTGATCCCCTAGTTAAATCTATATGGTGGAAGACAATTGTTCATTTTAATGCACCAATTGAAATGTGTTCTAAGCTAAAAGATAATCAATTTCAAAAATAAAGTCTCTGGCCAAACGTCCTGCAAAACCACCAATTAGTAGTTTTTCAATATTAGTCTTTGACAATTGACAACTACACCACTTGTTAGTCCAAGCATTAGCTACAAATATTCATAGTAAAACACAATGAAGATATAAGCATGAACATAAAATAATCTAGCAACGAACATATAAACATCAAAACAAAAAGTAAATTAAAAAAATTACCAAATCTTATGTATTAGATGCTTGATTTTCCTATTCAACCCTGTGAAAAACGCAAATGATTAGAAAAGTATCTTGTTCAGTATTAAATAGTGATTTAAGAGCAAAAAGTAAATCATAATAGAAATAGTTCATTAAAAAGTGGATAAAAAATGGAAAAAGCCAAAAAAAGACTAGTAAAAGCTAACTTAAATAGTTATTTCAATAAAAATTGGACGAAAAAGGGGAAAAATCTAAAAAACATATTCTAAAAATTAGCCATTTTATGTTTCAGTACACAATTGATGAAAAAGGAAAGAAACTCGATGAAAATGGAAACAATCAAAAAACAAATTTGAATAAATTAGTGTTTCAACCGAATACCATTCAGTCGAACAATATTCGGCCAATTCAGATTCGGCCGAATCTAATTCAGCCAAAACCATCCACATGGCAGGGGACATGGCAACAAAGTCACCATTTTATCAAATTTCTACAAATTTTCAACTTCTACTGAATATTTCTTCAATCAATTTTTTTTTTTAAATAAAAATACCCTTTTGTAGAGCTCACAGTGCTAAATCCATATATATATATATATATATATATATATATATATATATATATATATATATATCTCATTTTTTTTCCATGCCCTAGATATTGAAGTCAACTATCTAGGAAAAAAAATAGGAGAAAATGAAAAAAAAAATCTGTATATTTCTTGATGTCAACTGAATGTCACTTTTTCTTAAAATTTTCAGCATAACAAAATCTAGTTTTAAATTGATAAAATATATAAAAAAAAATTTAAAAAAATTAAAAAATTACAGGAATAAACTTCAACAAAAGTTCTACATTTTATTAGTTTACATCATTTTGAAATTCAAAACATAGATACCACTTTTATGTGGTTGAAGTTGAAAACTTTTTCTCATGTTGGCCTATTCCTTTATAAAGTGTGACACAGGTTTGTACTTTTACCCTATTACTAGTGTTGGAAAGCCCATCTTTAAGTGATGTCAAAGCTTGGTTTAGAGATGATGAGTATGAGAATATTTTTTCAAGCTCAAGTATCTTAATGCAAGGAGTTTGACAATCCAAGAGAAAGTGGGAATATTAGTAGGAAAGATAAGGAGAAATAAGTCCCATAAGGAAGGATATACCTTTTGATGGAACCCATTCTACAAGTAATGTACAAAAAGAAAAAGGAAGTAATCAAGACCTAGAGTTAGAAATTCAAGAAGGGAAGCATCTAAAGACAAAGAGTTAGATGAGGAGGAAATCAATCCTTGTTTTGTGGACCAATTAGTGGAGTCTGTTGCAGTCTCCCCTTTCTCAAATTTGAAGCAAGATATGGATCTATCTTATATGCATACTACTAGAAATTATAAGTTAACATTTTGACTCAGGGGTGGAGTCAAAAGAGACCTAATATAAAGGAAATGTGTAATAGGGAGACACCGAAAGATATTGTTAATGGAAGTTAAGAGTAGTTTGAAGCTTAGTAGTTCCAAATCACCTATTAAGAATCATAAACATGAAGGTTATATTTTGAAATATAAGTGAAATGTTTGATTTGAACATCTAGAAATTAGTCTTAGCAATATGTTTTATTGTTATACTCACATTCTTTTTTGTTGTAGACTTAGCGTTTTTGTTGATTTATAATCTTGATGTAAATACTCTTTTATTTATCCTAATTTATAATTACTTTGTTATTTGTTAAACTTTGTTGCTGAATCTATTTTTATCTTTGTAAAATTATTGTATCCTTTCAAAAATCTATTTTTATTATTTAAAAATAAAAATTAAATTAAAAAAAAATGATATATATTAAAAAATTAAGAATTTTTAAGATATATATAAAGGAGGTAATTTCTTCAATGATTTAAGAATTTAAGATAGATCTTACTTTAGCTGCATATATCAAAAGCTTAATTAAAACAAAGAATGTAGCTTTAGGAATGACAAACATTTATGTTTGAAGAACCGTTATAATGTGAAAATTCAAACTGCCCATAAAGAAATAAAAGGTAACAAAATAAAAGGGGCTTAAAATGATCTTTTATAATAAAAAAATATTAGAAGATAATTTGTTTATTTGAAAGGATAAATAGTTTTTGAATGTATTGGTATGAAGTATAATTTTTTTTTAAAAAATTAAGGATCAAGAAATATTTATTTTATTAAAATTATTTTGAATATAGTTTGGATCTTATCTCTTTAAAATGTGATGGATCTGGCATTCATTAAAGCTTGATTTCTGATAAAAAAATTATAAATCATTCAACCTCATTCATAAATGTAATAAAATGTTTCTTAAATTAAATTATTAACAACAACAAAATAAAAATATACTAATGAATTTAAAAGAAAAATAATTGAAATTGCTGAAAATCAAAATGATGCATATGATTTAACTAAAAAAAAATCATTCATACATAACATGGAAAATGGATTTCTCTTACATTGAAATGATTATTTTTCTTTTATCATTTCTTTGCAAGGTGGTAAGTAGGAGAGTTTTGAAACCAAATTGGCATTCACAAGTTAGAAGACAATTGCACATCTGTCATGGTGTCCATAACATTGTAAAGACAAAGAATGAGATCTACAAGATAAGAAATCAGAAACTATCTGTTTGGACTTGCTTCCTAGTATGCTCACTAGCACTCTAGATGCTCAAAACACACATCCAAAAGATTTAAAAGCTTGTAAGCAATTTCTCCCATGGTTGGTCTAGCTTCAACATCCTCATCTAGGCATGCTTTGGCCATGAAGGCCATACTCATTGCACTGTCTATGGAGCATGTGTCCTGCACATTTGGGTCTATCCATTTCCTTAGCTTTTCTTCTCTGTCTTGACCTTCCAACAAATACTTTCTTTGTGTCCATAACAGTCTCAGTTCTCCATCCTTGATCATGGCTTTCTTGCCAGAAATCAGCTCCAAAAGTAGAACCCCAAAAGCAAAAACATCAACCTTGGGAGACACTCCATCAACACCATACTCTGGGGACATGTATCCCTTTGTGCCCCTCAAATGCCTTGTTGCATTCACTATATATCTTGCAGCCCCAAAATTTGCAACTTTTGCCCTGAGCTTGCTGTTGAGAAGAACATTGCTGCTTTTCAAATCTCTGTGGACAATGCCAGTTCTCTCATGAATGTGGTTAAGCCCAGTTGCTACATCCAGAGCAATTTGTAATCTTGTTCTCCATGTAAGACCTTTAAAACCCACAGATGGCCTCTGAAGCCACAAATTCAAAGACCCATTCTCAACATATTCATAAATCAAATAGGATTTCCCCTCACAGTTCATGCAAAAGCCCTGCAGCTTCACCAAATTATCATGCTCTACCTTCTGCAGGGACTTCATTTCATGGGACACATCCTCTTTCATCTGCTTGATTACAACATCCCTGCCATTGATTATGCCTCTGTACACAGAGCCTGCAATATGGAACAGAGGACTAAAATCTTGAGTTGCTTCCTTTACAACTTCAGGGGAATACAAAACAGGCTTGCATGCACCACTATCCACAGCCTCTGGTTCTACACCCATCTCTATATCCACAGACTTCAACTTTAATGGCTGTTTCAGTTTTTCCTCTGCTCTGGAAGCTTTTGCAAGTGCTGAAACCTTCTGTACAATCTCAAACACTACTCTAGCCACCACCATTACTACAAGAGCAATGTACAGACCTAATAACAGGGTCTCATATGAATCATCTTTTGAACTTGAAACTTTTAGAAGAGGCCTCTGAGCTTGGACATGGCAAGTTTGCACTAACAACAATACAAACACATAATACAGCAGTTTCTTCTCCATGATTCTGCACACAACAAATCACAGAATTACAGCAAACATATAAGAAAGTTGAATCTAAGATAGAATACAGTAAACATGGACAAGTTTCAATACATCATTGATCAAAATGATCCTTTTGGCTGCACTGTGAAGCTTTCAAAAAAGCTTGGTATATGGGGAACCAAGATTCCAAGGTGAATAACATATAACTTGGCTCACATGTCAATAGGACAATGTATTTGGTAAGGTCTACAGATCCCTTAATTCAAAAAAAGTTTATATGGGACAAAAACTACGTACTGAATTCTCTCCTTCCCCACTCTCTTACTCTTTGTCCAACCTTGAGTCACAAGAAAGTAATCTTTTTTCTTTTTATCAGAATCACGTGAAGGCAAAGGTTTTGGTGAAAATTTGAACTTATTATAGAATACTCTGAAAGCTATGGGCATGTTCTAACTTTTGTAGCAGGTCAAATTGAAATTATGATTAATGCTTGCTTTTCTAAATAAGCAGATCCATAGATAAAGTTTTTGTTCATTTCTATTTTGAGTATATTCATTTTACTAAAATACATAATGACAGTTGGTACTCTAATGGATTTGCAAATTCTGTATTGCTGTTTGGATTAATTAAATATTTTAAGTTTTCCATAATGATTCTGGTTTATATATTTTTATATTTTATGGCTTGGAACTGCATGTAATAGTTCTCAAATCTATGTTTATACAATTGAATTACTGTAAAACTCCTCCTGTAAAATTGGAGGTTTACCCCTGAATCTAGGATTAAAACAATGTTTCTTTAGTCAATGTGTAGAATTTGTTCTAAATTTATATAAGATTGGATAACTCTATAAACCATATTATTCTTTAAATTTTATTTTCTTATGAACTATATAAGATTAATATGTACACTGAATAACTCTACACTGCATTTTATTATTTAAATTTTATTTTTTTATTTTAAAAATATATATAAAAATAATTTTATTCCATGCAGATTAATTTGTAAATATTTTCCCGACATGTTTCAGTCATGTTCGTGTAAGCTGAACCTTTGGTGTCCTGGCATGCCATTGGTCCACATCAGCGAGCGAACCTGTTTACCCTGTCATTGTCCACGTCAGCTAGCGAGCTTGTTTCTGTTAACACTAGTAGGTCCCAGCCAATTTTTGTCCTTTTGTTTTAGCCACGGTCCCCAAGAAAAGGTAAAGCAGTTTAGATAGCGAGTCGTGTGAGTTGAAATGATCACGAGATGTGAATCTGCTACTTTTATGATTGGCATTGTACTACCTACAATGAATGAATTCTATCACCCAATACTGCATCACGGATCCTTGGTAGATGAACTGTCTTAAGTTCCAAACATATTGAAATGAGTTGTTGGGCAATGATATCTACAAGGAAGAATTTAATTTTTTTGGGCAACCCCCCCCAACCTGAATTTTTTTGCATCATAGGATTGCTTTAGGGCATCATTAGATAGCCGTGACATCACAATTGGGTTGTTGGGTTGTCACCACAATTGAGGAATGCTAAAAGTAGGGCGCCGGCTATACAGCCATCAGGGTGTACCATGTGTATCTAATGGTCGCATGCCCCCTCCAACGGTTTGTTAGCTAGATGGGTTTGTAGTCAGTCATAGCCAATGTCATGTTTGTCAATGTGTTTTTTTTATACAATAGGGTGCCCTCAGTGTTTGCCAACGGGAAAGCTATTTTAAAAAAAAAAAAAAAAATCGAAGGGAAATGAAATCTTATTAAAGAGTTTTTAATCACCTAAAATAAATTTGGATTCTTAATAATTTTTATATAAATATATTATATTATGTTATGTAATATATATTATATATTGTATATAATAATATATAATAATATATAATACTATATTAATATATTTAATTATGTAATATATTATATATTATATAAATATAGTGTATATCTATAGTATTATATTTATTATATTATATAAGTGTATTGTATTGTATATATATAATTTAATTTAATTATTTGTATATAATTTATTTTTTTTGATACGTAAATCTGATTATATTGATTTTAAAAAATGCCTTTACATCAAGCCAATTTTGTGGCGATGACATAGATAGAAGCTCATACATCTTACTAACAAAGCCTACAGCCCCATACCCCAATATACAATTCAAAATAGGGGAAGCTATCCACCCCGTCATACAAACAGACCCAGGGAATAAGTTGTATAGTGAATATCAGTCCAGTCATGGCATTGCCACCAAAACAACAACAAAATTGATCGAACAAATTCACCACCTTCACAACCACCTTGCTATACCACCTAGCCGAGCGACGCACATCCATAAAACGAGTCTCCTTCACAGACCCAACACCAACGTCGCACATCCACAAAACCAAAATCGATCAAAACCTAGAACCAAGCCCATCACTCGTCCAACTCAACCCCCTCAACTAGTAGATACTCAAATAAATTCCACCTCCAATCTACTCTGCCTGCAGGTTCCAGATAGAGATGGTGTTTCAAGAAAATGAGTTCACACCGCGCACAGTTCTTATGCTCCTGTAGAGCTTCACCTTTGAGATCCAAAAGAAAGGGGTACCTTCGAACTGCCACCCCAGGAATCAAAGCCTGATGCATGTCCCTTGGACGTGGCAACCCAAACCCCAGCTCTGTAATAATTATCACATCTTCCACGCCCTCTGATAGATTGTCCATCACCAATTTGCATGTCTTCAAGAGCATTACCGCTTTAGGAACTTCCAACTCCAAGAGCGCAACCACAAAATGAGCGGGGACGTTCGTGTTTGTTCGATAACGCTCAGTCGAGGCCATGTATTCTTTTGCCAGAAGTAGTTGCACTGCCTCCAAGACCAAGGGGTCTCAGTCTTTAAACACCGACTTCCACCTCCTATAGCAGATTTTGCCAAAAAAAGCCCAAAGCTTGTGAGAAGCCTTAAGGCACACCGATGTCTCCATTATCGCAGATAGCCAAGCATACTGATAAAAAATAGAAAAAAAAACACAGTGATTAGCCCAATAGTTGTTGCAGCACACACATTTGATTTTATTACTTGCTTGCAAAAAGCTTTACATCGATCCTCTTTTATAGAGGAGTATGGAAAATGAAAGAAGGTTCCAGACAGTAGGAACCGATATAGAGAGAACTCTAGAACATTCATCCACTGTTGTTTGCATTTAATATTTTCACCTGTTCCTTATCGGTTGGGTGAATGACTTTGCAAGAAATCTCCAGAAGGTGCGTAGGTTGTAGAGATCACTAGAACATTTGTTAGGTGGGAGAAATTATTACTCCAACACCTCCCCTTAATTTTGACCACACATACTTTTATCATTTTCAATTTTGTCTTCCAAATTTGTAGACTCACTAAATCATTTTTTTGAAGGATGGGTCCCGGCCTAAAGCCTTGTTAGGTACCCATTTACAATCACTTTTTTAGTGATGACCATCAAACGTTCAAATTTTGTTTTTGAAATTCCTTGTTTGCAAATTCCTTGCTTGCTCACTGATCTTCTAATCTGCAATCCAATTTCTTCCTTTTTCAGAAGTAGGCTGCTACACTTTGTTGCACAATAATTTTAGTTTCATTTTGTTCTCAATCATGAACTTTGATCTTGGTGGCTTCATGCACCTTCACCTTCAGTTGATCTTCAAATCACTTAAAATTTAGATGTAGTTTTTCTTTAGTTCTATCATCTTTGACATATGAACACTTGTACTTGAACAACCTTTTGAACATACCAGTCATCTTTTACCAATTTGTTCCAAAATTCCAACCACAATTCATTTTCATGCACTCTTCCATATATTTATTATTCCAACTTGTATTCCAACACATTTTTTCGGAATGGTTTTTTAAACCACACACACTTCAGGGGTGTAAGTCCCAACACTTATCCTTGGTATGCCCTTTCCTATGGCAATGTGTACACTCAACACTTTTCATTTCTTGAACAAATTTTATTGGTCTTGTAATATCATTCCTTTTACCTGTGACATACCCAAGACCTTCATACTTTGGCCTCACTAATGGTTGAATAGGCTCTCTTATTCCTTGCCCATGTTTTCCCAAACCTTCGCCTTTGTAACCCATTGTTTTCATAATTTTTAAACTAGCATTTTTTTCATGACAATTATCAAGATTTGTAGACACATGATCATCTTCATTATTACATTCATCATCATGAACCACTTGAGCAATACCACATAAAGCAATTGATTTATCAACCGAACAATTCAAATCTTTTGGACAACATGAGACATCACAAACTAATGATTTTGACTTTAAACATTCATTTTCTTCTTTTAACTTCGATATTTCTTCTTTTTGTGAACAATTTTCTTCATGTAATCTCTTTATCTTTTCTTGTAAATCTTCATTATTTTTCTTAACCTCATCAAACAACTTTAATTTTTCTTCTAACTCTTCATTCTTCTTACTAACTTGCCACAAAATTTCTAAAACTTCATCAACCACCTTTAACTTTTCTTCTAATATTTTATTCTTCTCCTCAACTTGACACAAATCTTTCAAAAGTTCATTATTTTTTCCTTTAAAAAATCATTCTCACAAATTAAATTTCCATTTTCTTTTAACACTCTTTTACCAAGTTTTCCCATTGACTCACCTTTTTTTCTTTTTTTTTCCGATAGCCTCAATGCTAACACTCCACCAAAAAATCTTCTTGCTCTGGGCTTCAGGCTCTTTTTACCCACATCTTTGTTTCTTCCTGCAACTGTATAACCAATTTGTAGTTCACAGAATAATAAACTATTCAAACACAAGTCTTATCAGACGCAACCATTTTTATTTATCCTAGAAAATTATATTCCTCTCTATCCATAATGGCACTGCCAATTCACGTTTCAGAATATTCATAAAATAGAACATTTTCTAACAAATCAGCTGCATTATGACATTAAATCATAAAACATGAAATTACTCTATGGCATCCCTGAACAATTCAGCATCTACTTTCTCTCTGTAGACACAGCGATCTTCCACTTGCCAACAAACAACGATTACTCACTTTTAATCTGGTGCTTTTCTCCCTTGACAGCGACTTGATCTCCTTCCAAGCAATGACCTCTATCAATGATCTTTTTGCATCTTCAAAACAACTATCTTCAATGAGGGATGGCTTTCTTCACTAGGCAACGACAGCCTCTTTCAGCTTGGAGCTGGCTTCAGACCTTACTCAGCCTCATACAAAAATCCTTTGCCTTCAATTTATTGGCAGCAACTAACTCTTTCTTGAACACTGAGATGGAGCTCTTGATTGCTTTGATCATGGCTTCCTCCTCAGACTTCTACAAGTTTTTCCTCTACACATTTCCTTGTCCTTCCCCACATCTCTTAACTTTGACTACAATTTCTTCACACAGATTCACCGTCGATTCATAGCTTTCATAGCTGACACATGACACCCACAGCCCAAGATTTGAAGGGCTCTGATACCATGATAAAAAATAGAAAAACAAACACAGTGATTAGCCCAATAGTTGTAGCAGCACACACATTTGATTTGTATTACTTGCTTGCAAAAAGCTTTACATCGATCCTCTTTTATAGAGGAGTATGGAAAATGAAAGAAGGTTCCAGACAGTAGGAACCGATATAGAGAGAACTCTAGAACATTCATCCACTATTGTTTGCATTTAATATTTTCACCTGTTCCTTATCGGTTGGGTGAATGACTTTGCAAGAAATCTCCAGAAGGTGCGTAGGTTGTAGAGATCACTAGAACATTTGTTAGGTGGGAGAAATTATTACTCCAACACATACAAGGGAGCCAAGGTTATAAAGACTCGCATCACCCACAAAGTGTGTGGAGATATAATCATCTCTCTCCACCGTATCCTCAATCCATTAATCTACCAGCATATACCGTCCTTTCAATAATTCTCCACACACCACCTAGGGTCGATGTCGTCACCATCAGCTGACAATGTGACAAACCAAGTGGTCTTGGGTGACATCCACCGATCACACCTCCCATCACCAGCATTGGCATTAATTGCCTCCCTGCCGCCAAGCACCTCAACCACGCCAGCTAGGCTATATACTATCCCTTACCTACCACACGGACAGTACCAACTCTGAAGCCACCCACCTAGCAGCCGCAAGTATTTTTATATAATATATTATAATACATTTAATATTATATTAATATATTATATATTGTATATTATAATATATATATAATTTAATTTAACATTTTTATATATAATATATTAAAATACATAAAAAAAATTTAAGGTAAGTGCTACCAACGGGGGTAGCTCCCTCTATTGATTTAACAGAGAAATTACAATCTGCCATACAACATCTATTAGTGATACAGATATCCCACCCCTTTTGAAACTTCAATCAGCCTGGCCACAACATTTTCCTTGATCAACCTAGGGTTACTCTCAAGGAATTTCATGAAATCATTGATATTATACTTTTGCTCCACTCCTTTCTTGAAAAGCCTCCAAGCCTTGTGCGGCTTTTATTTTTTCTTGTCCTTATTAAGGCTTAGGACCCCACCGCTAGCCCAAACTCAGGCTCAATCGGCACATTAACGATGGCAACCGAGACAGCCAGATATGTCTCCTCTCGCTCATATCTCAATGCCGCTCACACACCCCATAGACGTTCCTCGAGCACTTGGACATAATTTTTGAAGAATCTTCCAAGCACCATGCCATCATGGGTATGACTTCCACTCCAAAAATCCTCCCCGACCACCTTCTTGATCGCGGCCACCTCCTTATCTTGTGCCTTTGGAAATAAGAACTGAATCTGCACCTCGCATGTTTCCACCACCCTTCCAGCATCATTCCCAGCCGAGCACCTGCAAGTAACACCAAATTGCATCTAGCCATCCTCTTGCTTGGATTCAGTTCAAATGCTACACCTCTTTATAGACGAGTAGGCCAGTTTTCAAGTCTTTAAAAGCCCAATGAAGATTTTCAAACCGCTTCCATGCCAATCCCACAAGATGAAACAACCCATAGACACCACAAATGTTGCCACATGTAGAGGCAGTACATCCACCTTCCAAGGCAGCAAACTAATCTGATGCTTTCGCCACCAACTCCATTCTTACCTGCTCGTGACACGATCTTTTGCCGATATGAATGTCCTAACACATCACACTGATTAGGCCCCTTTCATGTCATTGTGGATAGCTTCTCTCAACTCATCCAGTAATTCTGAGCTGTCGTAAACAGCCACCGTGGAAACCAGTGTCACACCCAAATTGGCCAATGCATCGGTTACAGTGTTGGCTTCCCCGTACACATGGTTGACCGTGAAGTCATCAAGACCGTCCAAGAATTGGTAGATCTTTGAGATCTATCCTTTGAACTTCCAATTTGTCATCTTTCTTTTATGCACCGCATTAATACACAACATCGAATTGCCCTCAATATCAACAATTCTATAACCTTTCTCCAAACAAATCCTAAGGCCACTGACAAGAGCCTCCAATTCAACAACATTTTTGGTCGTCACACCAATTCCCTATTCAACGCCCACTCACAATCACCATTATCGTTGTGGATAATTGCCCCAACCCCGACCAGCCTCGGGTTCCCCTTGGTCGCCTCGTCAAAGTTGAGTTTGACACGACCAGGCCACAGGATGGACCAGCTCGTCTCCCTTCTTTGATTTTCTTTCCATGTCCCAACCATCGTGGGAGGCCTCAACATGTCCCACTTTTTCTTTAGCTCGTTGTCCCACGAAGTAAACTTTGTGTTCGCCTTGGGAAGACATTTAGTATTCACCACCTCACAGATGTTAAACTCCAGTCGTCATATAAGTTCTTTCACTTCTAGATATTGCTCATTGAACACCCTCCGGTTTCGCTCTTCCAAACATGCCATACTACCATTGAGAGGGCAATCGACCAGACTTCCCACCAAAGATCACAACCAAAGCGAGTCAGCCAACCTGACAGAAATTCCTTCAAGTTTGTTTGCATAGGAGCATACCAACCCAGAGACTGTATAAGCCAATCCCAGCATGACGCTACATAAGGACATGTGAGAAAAAGATGGTAAAAAGATGGTCCACACACTCCCCTGCCGCCCTGCATAGCAAACAAATGGATGAACTGAATATCCTACAGTTCGCCAACCTATCACCAATAATAGTTCGTAAATCTATGTTTGTACAATTGAAATACTATATAGAAAACATGCAATATTTAGAATTTGATCTAAATTTATATAAGATTAACATGCACATTGGATAATTCTATAATGTATATTATTATTTAAATTTTCTTTTTATGAAATATTTTCTATCATTTATAAGATTGTTTTGTTATTAGAAACAAGAGCTTGAGTCTTAAGTTGAATCTATTGAACTAATAGTCAAGGATTGAGGGACATCCACTTAACCAAAATAACCCGAAATATAAATATTATTTTTATTTTAAAAATATATATATAAATAATTATTTCATGCAGATTAATTTGTAAGTACTTTTTATTTTGAAATTTATATAAAAACAAGTGCCACGTAGTGGCTAGTACTTGCCTTAATAGTATTGTAATTATTGTTTTTTAGATTTGATAAAAATTAAATGTAAATTTTATTAATATGAATAAAAATAAATGTAAGTTTTGTTAATTATAGTGTTTTAGTATTGTTAATTAGTTATTTTAATGACCTAACACTCTTATAGGGAAGTTTCTAGGCTCTAGGCCTAGTATTGATATAGTTAAAATTTGAGCTCTAAGAAAATGGAAACCAAAAAGTCAAGTCAAAATCTTTGTAATGGGTAAAGGTTTTTCCTTAATCTATTTTTTAATTCATGGGGACTATGTTTGAACGCGTTTGGATGGACCCTAGTTTTTGGGAAGAAAAATATTAGTCTTAAGAATATAAAAACATGAGTTTGATATTAAAGAGTAAAATATAAACCTAGTTCCCATATGGATTAGTCTTTGAAGCCTACCATTGGAATATTGAGAGGATGAAGTTATAATGGGAATAGAAAAAATAGTTTAACAACTTCTAGCTTTTAACATCATTACTAAATCTAGGAAGCATTTGGTTTATGCAAGATTCTATGTAAATTCGGTATCAGGACATAATAACCCGGCCAAAATAACCCTGGACAGAATAACCCGACCAAAATAACCCAAGGACAAAATAACCCATGGACAAAATAACCTGTGGTCAGAATAACCCATGGACAAAATAACCTATGGTCATTTTAGATCAAGCTAGTAAACTAGAAATGACATAAAATAAATTATAAATATGATTCTGAGGCACTATAGAGGCTATTTAGGTCATTTTTAGACCATATATCCATTATATACCCCTAAAATAGTCTTAAAACACCTTTAATATGCTTAAATGACCTATAAAATGATAAATAATTATAAAAATAAAGGAAATTTCGTGGGAATAAGTTGATTAAGAGTTAATATGAAAAGATATAAATGAAAAGGAATTAAGAAGATATATAAAGTGGTAAAATTAAGAGAAGTAAAGAAAGGAAGAAGAGGCAAACACGTTACAGTGCTGATGAAGTATTTGCATATGAGATCAAGAAATTTGTTCCATTAGCTTTTGTGCCTCAGATAGATGTAATTGATGCATTTGAAACACTTCAACAATCTCCTTATTATACAAAACATGAGGAGACCCTGCAACCCATAATTGATTATTTTGAAGACACATGGATTGGCAGACTAACCAAAAGAGGCAACAGACAATCACCCAAGTTTCCAATCACAATTTGGAATTTCTATTCAGCTACTCAAGATGATCCTCCCAGAACCAATAATACTATTGAGGGATGGAACAAAGGATTTATTGAATTTCTTCAAGCATCACACAACTTAGTCTAGAAATTCATCAAAGCAGTGAAAAAAAATAGAGTCTCCAAGAGAATAGAATAGAGAAATATATGGCTAGATACACTGGGCAACCAAGCAGGAAAAAATACCGTGAACTCAAAGAAATACTAAAAAGACTGGTTGATTGTTATGACAACCATAAAATTTTAGATTATATAAGAGGCATCGCTCATAATTTGACACTTTAATTGAAATTTTGAATAATAAAGTTTTTTTAGCAACATACATGTAGTTTATAATTTTTTTTTTCATTTCTCTATATTCTTATGGGGATATTTTGTCCATGGGTTATTCTGACCACGGATTATTTTGGCTTGGGTTATTATGACCTTGGGTTATTTTGTCCCTGGGTTATTGTGACCGGGTTATTTTGTCCAGGGTTATTTTGGCCGGGTTATTATGTCATGTAACCTGTAAATTCTTATGTTGATAAGGAACTATTATCTTCTATCAACTTGTCCTCAAAGTATCGTAGTTGGGTAAAAATGATAAAATATGAGAACTCTTTTGTTTGTCAAGTATACCACAAAATAGGCCACTTTGCTAGATTTTGTTTGGCCAAAAAGTTTGAATGCATATTATGGAGAAAAATGAACAAAACAAACAAAGTATTTTTAGGAGGTTAAGAAGGATGTGATGGGGGATTTTAAAAGTGAAGGCAATAAAGATAAAGAAGTAGGGTGATACCTTCCTAAGGAGGTGGGAGATTCACTATTAAAAAAGAACAATCTATTATTAGTGTTAGAAAGCCCATCTTTAGGTGATGTGAAGGCTTGGTTTAGAGATGGTAAGTATGAGATAATTTTTTCAAACTCAAGTATATTAATGCAAGGAGTTTGACAATCCAAGCAAAAGTGGGAATATTAGTAGGAAAGATGAACTTGGAGAAATAAGTCCCATAAGGAAGGATTTACCTTTTTATGGCACCCATTCTACAAGTAATGTAATAAGAAAAAGGAAGGAATCAAGACCTAGAGTTGGAAATTCAAGAAGGGAAGCATCTAAAGACATAGAGTTAGATGAGGGGGAAATTAATCCTTGTTTTGTGGACCAATTAGTGGAGTTTCTTGCACTCTCCCCTTTCTCAAATTTGAAGCAAGATATGGATCTATCTTATATGCATACTACTAGAAAATATAAGTTAACATTTTGACTCAGGGAAGGAGTCAAAGAGACCAAATATAAAGGAAATGTGTAATAGGGAGACAATGAAAGATACTGTTAAATGGAAGTTAAGAGTAGTTTGAAGCTTAGTAGTTCCAAATCACCTATTAAGAATCATAAATAAAAGTTATATTTTGAAATATAAGTGAAATGTTTGATCTGAACATCTAGAAATTAATCTTAGCAATATGCTTTATTGTTATCCTCTCATTATTTTTTGTTGTGGACTTAGCGTTTTTGTTGATTTATAGTCTTGATGTAAATGCTCTTTTATTTATCCTAATTTATAATTACTTTGTTATTTGTTAAACTTCGTTGTTGAATCTATTTTATTTTTTGTAAAAATATTGTATCCTTTCAAAAATCTATTTTTTTTATTTAATAATAAAAATTAAATTTAAAAATGTGGGCAGTAGGGTGCCCCCCCCTTCTCTTCTTCACCCATTCACATGGTTGGTTGGCTAGGTGGATGACATGGTGGCGGTGTGAGAGGACACAAGGGTTGCTGATGGGTGTGTGAAGGAAGACAGGCATGTGGTATGGCAACATCACTCTTTCCTTCTTTCTTGTGGTTGCCTAAGGTATATTTGTCTGGTGAACGTCGACAAAGGGGCTTCTAAGGAGTCTGAGTCAACTCAAATAAGGGTGCTTCTTGGAAGTGGTCGTCGTCTTAGTGAGAAGAGTGGGCCTTGCCAAATGGTGAGGCATGTAGGGTACGAAGTTTATGGTAAATCATACAAATTGTCTTGGTGGCAGTCGGTCTTCATTACAAGGTGTTGTCTTGGTTAAAGCATCATTTTAGAGGACGAAAATCCCATGCAAGGACAAATTGCCTTGCATCACCATTATTCCTCGCTTGTGTGTCTTGGATTTGGCTTGTCGATCGTGGGCTTTATTAATGTTGGTGGGTGGTGGCAGTTCAATTGTGTGTTTTTCAAAATTTGTTTTCTGTTGGTTGCTTCTTTGTAGGTGGTTTTTTAGTTGGGGTGGCGATAATGGCGAAGTCGAGCCGTTCCAAATTCATTATTTCAGTTTCTATGGGGGGGCTGGAATGTTTCGGTGCGGATACTCCCATTTCTCTAGTGGTGACGAAGAGGCAAGCATCATTTAAGGAAATCATAGATCAAAGGCTTAAACGCATTATGCTCAATGGTGACCCATTGGTCTTGGTAGCAATTAAAATGGTTTTAGGGAAGGGTCACTTGGACAGAAAGGAGTATGCAAGGGACAATGCATACATATCCTCATGGTTCTTGGCTGCTATTCTGGACGTTGAAGTGTCCAAGGCAGATGCTAGAGAACTTTTGGTGAATTTCTTCCGTGGTGATTTGTTGGGTGATTTGGAGGAAACTTTGAAAGCGGCCTTCGTGGGAAAAGGGATTTCACATCCCTCTGATTTGGATCTCCTGTGGAAGACGGACGAAGCAGTAAAGGTCTACCCCTTTCTCTTAGATTTGAAGGGGGCCGAGCTTATGCGACACTAGATGATCTTGGCAATGGTTGTTGAGTTCCTAAAACGAAAGCTAGGGTTGGTGGTGGAGGAGGGCTTGGAATGGGTAGAAGATTTCTCTATGTTTGCAAACTTAAATGGGTTTCTTTGAGACTCGGCCTCTGTGTCTAAACGATCTGTATATTCATTTCTAATATTTTAATAAAATATATAAACCTTACGTATCAAAAAAAATAAATTATATATGATATATATTAAAAAATAAAGAATTTTTTTAAGATATATATAAAAGAGGTAATTTCTCTTACTTTAGCTGCATATATCAAAAGCTTAATTAAAACAAAGAAAATAAAAATTGAAATAGATGGAAAAAGGTTATTGCTTTTTCCTTTAATAAAAGATAAAAGCTTAATTTGGTGTAGAAGAAAAAAAAAAGAAAAACAATTACAAAATATTTTCCATATACATTCCTTGCATATTTGTTTATACCCGCTGAGAATGTAGCTTTAGGAATGACAAATATTCATGTTTGAAGAACGGTTATAATGTGAAAATCCAAACTACCCATAAAGAAATAAAAGGTAACAAAAATAAAAGGGGCTTAAAATGATCTTTTATAGTAAAAAAATATTAGAAGATAATTTGTTTAGTTAAAAGGATAAATAGTTTTTGAATGTATTGGTATTAAGATTTTAAAGTGAAATATATTTATTTTTTTAAAATTAAGAATCAAGAAATATTTAGTTTATTAAAATTATTTTGAATATAATTTGGATTTTATCTCTTTAAAATGTGATGGATCTTGCATTCATTAAAACTTGATTTCTGATAAAAAAAATTATAAATCATTCAACCTCGTCCATAAATTTAATAAAATGTTTCATAAATTATTAACAACAACAAAATAAAAATACACTAATGAATTTAAAAGAAAAATAATTGAAATTACTGAAAATCAAAATGATGCATATGATTTAACTAATAAAAAATCATTCATACATAACATGGAAAATGGATTTCTCTTACATTGAAATGATTATTTTTCTTTTATCATTTCTTTGCAAGGTGGTAAGTAGGAGAGTTTTGAAACCAAATTGTCATTCACAAGTTAGAAGACAACTGCACATCTGTCATGGTGTCCATAACATTATAAAGACAAAGAATGAGATCCACAAGGTAAGAAATCAGAAACTATCTACTTGGACTTGCTTCCTAGCACTCTAGATGCTCAAAACACACATCCAAAAGATTTGAAAGCTTGTAAACAATTTCTCCCATGGTTGGTCTGGCTTCAACATCCTCATCTAGGCATGCTTTGGCCATGAGGGCCATACTCATTGCACTGTCTATGGAGCATGTGTCCTGCACATTTGGGTCTATCCATTTCCTTAGCTTTTCTTCTGTGTCTTGACCTTCCAACAAATACTTTATTTGTGTACATAACAGTCTCAGTTCTCCACCCTTGATCATGGCTTCCTTGCCAGAAATCAGCTCCAAAAGTAGAACCCCAAAAGCAAAAACATCAATCTTTGGAGACACTCCATCAACACCATACTCTGGGGACATGTATCCCTTTGTGCCCCTCAAATGCCTTGTTGCATTCACTATATATCTTGCAGCCCCAAAATTTGCAACTTTTGCCCTGAGCTTACTGTTGAGAAGAACATTGCTGCTTTTCAAATCTCTGTGGACAATGCCAGTTCTCTCATGAATGTGGTTAAGCCCAGTTGCTACATCCAGAGCAATTTGTAATCTTGTTCTCCATGTAAGACCTTTAAAACCCACAGATGGCCTATGAAGCCACAAATTCAAAGACCCATTCTCAACATATTCATAAATCAAATAGGATTTCCCCTCACAGTTCATGCAAAAGCCCTGCAGCTTCACCAAATTATCATGCTCTACCTTATGCAGGAACTTCATTTCATGGGAGACATCCTCTTTCATCTGCTTGATTACAACATCCCTGCCATTGATTATGCCTCTGTACACAGAGCCTGCAATATGGAACATAGGACTAAAATCTTGAGTTGCCTCCTTTACAACTTCAGGAGAATACAAAATAGGCTTGCATGTACCACTATCCACAGCCTCTGGTTCTACACCCATCTCTATATCCACAAACTTCAACTTTAATGGCTGTTTCAGTTTTTCCTCTGCTCTGGAAGCTTTTGCAAGTGCTGAAACCTTATGTACAATCTCAAACACTACTCTAGCCACCACCATTACTACAAGAGTAATGTACAGACCTAATAACAGGGTCTCATATGAATCATCTTTTGAACTTGAAACTTTAGAAGAGGCCTCTGAGCTTGGACATGGCAAGTTTGTACTAACAACAATACAAAAACATAATACAGCAGTTTCTTCTCCATGATTCTGCACAGAACAAATCACAAAATTACAGCAAACATATAAGAAAGTTCAATCTAAGATAGAATACAGTAAACATGGACAAGTTTCAATACATCATTGATCAAAATGATCCTTTTGGCTGCACTGTGAAGCCTTCAAAAAAGCTTGGTATATGGGGAACCAAGATTCCAAGGTGAATAACATATAACTTGGCTCACATGTCAATAGGACAATGTATTTGGTAAGGTCTACAGATCCCTTAATTCTAAAAAAGTTTATATGGGACAAAAACTACTAATGAATTCTTCTTCCCCACTGTCTTACTCTTTGTCCAACCTTGAGTCACAAGAAAGTAATCTTTTTTTCTTTTTATCAGAATCACGTGAGGCAAAGGTTTTGGTGAAAATTTGAACTTATTATAGAATACTCTGAAAGCTATGGGCATGTTCTAACTTTTGTAGCAGGTCAAATTGAAATTATGATTTATGCTTGCTTTTCTAAATAAGCAGATCCATAGATAAAGTTTTTGTTCATTTCTATTTTGAGTATATTCATTTTACTAAAATACATAATGACAGTTGGTACTCTAATGGATTTGCAAATTCTGTGTTGCTGTTTGGATTAATTAAATATTTTAAGTTTTCCATAATGATTCTGGTTTATATATTTTTATATTTTATGGTTTGGAACTGCGTGTAATAGTTCTCAAATCTATGTTTATACAATTGAATTACTGTAAAACTCCTACTGTAAAATTGGAGGTTTACCCCTGAATCTATGTTTCTTTAGTCAATGTGTAGAATTTGATCTAAATTTATATAAGATTGGATAACTCTATAAACCATATTATTCTTTAAATTTTATTTTATTTATTTTAAAAATATATATAAAAATAATTTTATTCCATGCAGATTAATTTGTAAATATTTTTCCGACATGTTTCAGTCATGTTCGTGTAAGCTGAACCTTTGGTGTCCTGCCCTGCCATTGGTCCACATCAGCGAGCGAACCTGTTTACCCTGTCATTGTCCACGTCAGCTAGCGAGCCTGTTTCTGTTAACACTAGTAGGTCCCAGCCATTTTTGTCCTTTTGTTTTACCCACGGTCCCCAAGAAAAGGTGAAGCAGTTTAGATAGCGAGTCGTGTGAGTTGTGATGATCACGAGATGTGAATCTGCCACTTTTATGATTGGCATTGTACTACCTACGATGAATGAATTCTATCACCTATATTACATCACGGATCCTTGGTAGTTGAATTGTCTTAAGTTCCATACATATTGAAATGAGTTGTTGGGCAAGGATATCTACAAGGAAGAATTTAATTTTTTTGAGCAACCACCCCCACCTGAATTTTTTTGCATCATAGGATTTGCTTTAGGGCATCATTAGATAGCCGTGACATCACAATTGAGTTGTTGGGTTGTCACCACAATTGAGGAATGCTAAAAGTAGGGCGCCAGCTATACAGCCATCAGGGTGTACCATGTGTATCTAATGGTCGCATACCCTCTTCAACGGTCTGTTAGCTAGATGGGTCTGTAGCCAGTCATAGCCAATGTCATGTTTGTCAATGTTTTTTTCTTTTATACAATAGGGTGCCCTCAGTGTTTGTCAACGAGAAAACTATTTTTTTTTTAAAAAAAAATTCAAAGGAAAATGAAATCTTATTAAAGAGTTTTTAATCACCTAAAATAAATTTGGATTTCATTGAATAATTATTATATAAATATATTATATTATGTTATGTAATATATATTATATATTGTATATAATAATATATAATACTATATTAATATATTGTATTATGTAATATATTACATATTATATAAATATAGTGTATATCTATAGTATTATATTTATTATATTATATAAGTGATTGTATTGTATATATATATATATATATATATATAATTTAATTTAATTATTTGTATATAATATTTGTTTTTTGATACGTAAATCTGATTATATTGATTTCAAAAAATGTCTTTACATCAAGCCAATTTTGTGGCAATGACATAGATAGAAGCCCATACATCTTACTAACAAAGCCTACAACCCCATACCCCAACATACACCAAAATACAGGAAGCTATATATTAAAAAATAAAATATATCATATTAAATTATCAATTTGATTCATAGTGGAGACACAAGTAACTATATTATTCATTCAAATCAATAATTGTTAAATATTAACGAATCAATGATTATAGATGGTATTATTTTTTCAAAGTCCAACACTTCTAGATTAAACTATGTACTATTTTGAATTGACATTTTGAACCACACTAAATGATTCATTGTAGGAAGAGGATAATGAACAACATGATTGTAGAAATGACCTTAAGAAGAGTTAAGTGGTGGGAGTGGGTAGGGTGGAAGGAGATTGGAAAATGAAGTAAAAGTGAAAATAGCTGAAAAAATGATGAAGACATAATAGAAGAATGAATAATATAGTAATATGATATAACACAAATAAATGGATAAAAAAGGTTACAAGTTAAATGTCTCAAACAATGAATAAATGACTCTAATGACCTTACCCTAACCCTAACTCAACGATTCATCATAAGAAAATGATAATGAAGAATATAATTGTAGAAATGGCCTTAAGAAGAGTTAAGTGGTGAGAGAGGGTAGGGAGAGAGGAGATTGAAAAATGAAGTAAAAGTGAAAATAGGCAAAAAATGATGAAGACATAACAAAAGAATAAATAATATAATAATTTATGATATAACACAATAATAATAAAACCAAAGAAAAAATAAAATATACTATAAAACTTAAAACAATAATAATTTAACCAAAGAAAAAAGAAAAAAGATGAGATTATATATATATAATATATATTAGAAAATTAAATAAATGATTCAATTAAAATAAAAAAATGGATGATTAAAATACAATAGATTATAATATATATAACCTATAATATATATTAATATAAATAGATGAAATCATAATAATTTATATAATATATATTAATATATAATAATTTATATAATATAAACCTACAAAATAAAATAACTTATATCATATATATTAATATAATGTATAATATAAATTAATATATTACCTACACAATGTAGATTAACTTATTTACCTACAAAATATTACCTTCAATAACATAAGATATAATTAGAAATAATATATAAATTCTACATTAATACAGGTTATATATATAATTAATATCATCTATATTAAAATAGATTGTATATTATATATAATAAAGACCTAAAATAATATAGGTTATCTTATGTATACCTATATTATAATTTTTTTGGAGAACCTATATATAAATAATATAAAATATACATGATGAAAAAAAATTATTAATTAAAAGGAGAGCATATAATAATTAAATTATACGATAAAAATATTAAAAAACATAGATAACAAAGATATTAGTGTAATGGAAAAGAATAATATGTAATTTTATTTTTATTTTATTTATTTTATTTATTTATTTATTTATTTATTTATTTATTTATTTATTTATTTATTTAAATATAATATGTAGTGGAAAGAATATTAGTATGGAAAGAATAATATGTAATTTTCTTTTTATTTTATTTTTTATTTTTATTTTTTTGATCAGTGATAATTGTTTTATTTTATTGAAACTGGAAATTTAAAAAATCACATTACAGCTTTATCAAATTAAAAGAAGAGTCTTTTTTCAACTGTTTAACCAACACCAAACCCCAAGAAAAACTACCAGCCCCCAAAAAACTACTTCGTGCTTCTACCCTATCATTCTAATCCCCTAGCCTCAAGCTAAATACTTAGATTTTTGAATACAAATTTCAGGCCTCATCACAAACTGACTCAAAAAAGGCAGTTTTGAGGCTTTTAGCTACACCTAAGACCACACCAGTCTTACTCATTCTTCGACGAAGGTTCACCCAACTCCAATGGAAGAATTTTTGTTATCGGTTTCACTTTCTTGCACGAATGCAGACCCTTCCCCGTGCGCATCTCTTCTTGGGCTATCTCCTTCAAGTCTGCAATCTTCGTCTCCAGTTCAGCTAGCTCCGAGCATATTTTCAGTGCTTCCCATCCACATTTATCTTTCTCCCGCCACCTATCCTTTGTTCACCCTTTTTTCCATCTGATGAAGAGATGGTTTACGTCTGCCATCTCCAGACCACCACCATCATGTCCTTCAATTTTAACCAAACCTACTCACGGTAACGCTCGCACTAGTATCTCATCCATTCCAACTAAGCAATCTTTCGGAACCAGAGTTCTCATAACTCGCCTCACTATTGTTACTGGCTCCCCTAAATCTAGCCCCCATGCCATCATCAAAGAGTAAATATCTAGATTCATTCACAATTTGTGGGTCAATTTCCCAAACCCATCTCCCAACATTAACTACACTGCTTGTGCCACCTTCTCGTCCTTAAAAAGGAATAATCCCCTCATTCGTTTCATTGATGCCTTCCCCTCAAAAGTATCCATCTTCCTTCGCGCAGAAAATGTGAAGCTAGCTTCCATTGTCGCACGACTTCACAAACTACCAACTTGCACCACTCCGCCAAAACATACTTCACACCAAAAGACCCGCACCCTTATGAGCATTTAATGTGGTGGAGTGATTAGATCACCCCACTTTGCCAGCCACATTCATAAATGTCAAGCGTACGCTCAGCGCTAAAAAAACACCTACTTCAATGCTCCCCATCAAAAACCAACTCCTGCCAACTTGCGTAGTAAACAAGCCAGCATCAACGGATATCTTTTCCTAAGCCAAGTCCTCTGCATTTAGAGTACTAAAGTCTTCAAATTTCAAAACGTCTACTCCTATTAAAAAAAGTGTCCACTTCGACAATATATTTGCCTCCATATTTCTCATACGCCTAATGTGGCTCACCTTATAATCTTCAAAAGAGGTTAAAACCTCATTAATTCTCTGAACCACCCCCTGCAAATGCAAAGCATTGATTTTTCCTTTTATGATTGCTTAGATAATTATTTGAGAGTCTCCTTCCAAATGTATCCTTGGAAAGCCTGTCCTTCTGGCTAGTTTAATTGCCATAAGGGTTGTTGCAGCTTCTGCAACATTATTAGTACCATCCTTCAATCACATTGCTCCCATGGCTAACAAATTACCATTCCAATCACGTATAATACATCCAACACCAGATGGTCCCGGATTTCCTTTTGACGCTCCATCAAAATTAACCTTCCATCATCCTTCCTTTGGTTTTTCCCATTTGTCAGCTTCTAAAGAAGACTGAGTTGGATTAGCCCAACCAGGCCCTTAACGGGTCTTTCTTTTTATTTTATTATTTTAATAGTGTGAATCCAAATCTCTATAAAATAGTTAACTAATTTTTGTGAGATTTTTTATATAAAAAAAATAACAATTACATTCTTAAACAAAGTCAAAATAAAAATAAGTAACATTTATTTATTTTAGAAAGATTTAATGAAATTTATAAAGCAAAAAATGAAAAATCATTCTTTAAAAAAATGTTTACCTTGCTTTCCCTACAAATGGGTTAATAACACACAACTTTTTAACCAATCATATGCGCAAGAAATAATTTTTATAATTTGTAAAGTTAAATATTTTACAAGTTGACTTTACAAAATTGAATTTTATTTTAATTTTTTTTTAAATATTGTTTTTGATTGGTTGAAAACTAAATTATTAATAACTAGTTAACTAAAAAAATCCAAACTCATTACAATAGTACTAATAATTTAATTACATGCAAGTACTTTTAATATTAAAATTAAACTAAATGATTTTTATTACTTATAATAAAATTAATTTATTTTCTATTAATTTTTTTCATATTATGAAATTAAATGGAAATAAAATTGTTTGCAATAATTTTTAATTTAAATGTATTTTTTATATTTTTAAATTTAATTCAAGTTTTAAAATAAGATTTAATTTTAATCTATTAGTATATTTTTATTCATAATTTTCATAAATATTTTTTAATTTCTAATCTTTTTATTGCTTTATTTTTTAAATGTAATAACTTATCCTTATCTCACAATTCTTGACAATATTTAGCCAAACAAGAAATAGACTTCCTTCCTTCGGGATGGCTCCTCCCCAGCTATCTCAATAATCAATTCCTGTCCTCACCCCCAGTTCAGGACTCTTACCGAGACTGCCTACTACAACCAAGCTCCTACCTGAACTATCCATAGTAGGATCCCCGAACAATGCCCAATCTGGAGGTCCGTCCAACAGCCTTAAAAATTAACTGTTTTTAAGATATACTATCTTTTTTAAGACATGATTGGGTTTCTAATCTTTATAATTTTAATTGTTTTGAGTAATTTTTGGGTACGGAAAATTCTTTTTCTGACTTGTTTCAGTCATGTTCGTGTGAGTTGAACTTTTGGTGTCCTGCCCTACCATTGGTCCGCGTTAGCTAGCGACCTATTTTTGTTAACACTACAACATATACCAGTAGTAGGCCTCACCCCCAAGAAAAGGTGAAAGCAGTTTATCCTTTAGAGGACCATGTGATTTGTCTGATCTGTGATGATCACAAGATGTGAAGCTACTTTTAGCATTCCTCAGTGATTCTCAGTCCCATAGACTGTTTAGTCTCGTGGACGTCATTAAAATCTTTCATTCATTCACTCTATTGTGATGACCACCCAACAACCTAATTGTGATGTCACGGCTATCTATTGTGATGTCATGGCTATCCTATGATGCAAAACTAATTCTGGTGGGGGTTGTTCTTATAGATATCATATTGCATGTTTTGCCAGCAACTCCTTTCAATATGTTTGGAATTTAGACAATTCACCTACCAAGGATCCGTGATGCAGTATTAGGTGACATAATTCATTGATCCTAGCACACATTCTATTGTTTCCAAAGGATCCCAATCATTAACAAAAGTGTTAGTCATTGGGTTCATAGAATGACTTCACTTCTTTTGTCATTGTAAATTTGAAATTCAGACAATTTTGGGGGAATGTTTGATTGTGAGTTAGGAAGCCTTATGAGCTCGCATGAATAAATTCAATTTTGTATTGGTGAACTATTGAGCTTAATTATAAGGGTGAAAACACAAAGCAATGTCACATTTTCATAAAAGAATCGTGAATACTGATCCAAATTTTTAACTTAAATCCCTAAAAAGTGATATACATTTTTTGAATTTTGAAATGTTGTAAACTAATGAAATGTTTATTTTTTAGTGTATTGTATGTTTGTATTAAAAATATATATATTTGAATATATTTTTTATGAAATTGACACTATAATTTAGTTGTTGATAAAATGTTGAAAAATGAAGTTAAACAGGACATTACTCTTTATATAGTAATTTTTTTCTCTATTTTGTAAATAAACAAGGGAATCCCCATGCATGTATCTAAACCTAGTAATATCAGGTTGTATGTGGTTGTTTAATACTATCAAAAATATTAATCTAGAAGGCTATGATATTGTTTCTGACTCTTGATTGTGTCTATTAATTTGTTTAATACATATTTTATTGTTGTTATTTATATTGACTACTATACCACGAGCTATAAAGCTCTAGTTGAGTTACAAAAAAAAAATCATCATGATTCTCTCATTTGTGTTATTTACTTTTTGCATATCTCCCCCTTTTCATCCCCAACAAATTAGGTTCAGTTAGAATAGATAAGATTCCAACCTTCTAATGTGATAGATTTTTTGGTAGGTCTTGGCCGACACCTATAGGTCTTTCCATTATTGTTGGTCGTGCAAGGTGCATTTATCCTAAATAATAATCTGGTTCAATCAATAGTTCTAGGCACACTCAATAGAACATTAATTCTACCACTAATCAAGTCTTAGTGAGCTCTTGGTATGATAATCCTTAAAGTTTTATATTATCACCCAACATCTCTATTTGAGACAACTCAAAATCCTATGACCCTTGGAGTTTTCACTAGATCTACAACAAGAGTCAACTCACATATCTTGGTACAACCCCTTGTATTTGCTCCAAGAAGAAGAAAACCATTGGCATCTCAACAAAATTATCAAATCTAACAAATAAATCCCCTTATGGATAATTAGTATCCACCAAGGTTTTTTTCTTGCATGGAATACCAAACATCCCCTTACACACTCTATTCCACCCAATATAAGAGGTGATTCTAAACATTTCTTTGTAATCTCTCACTTACTTCATTGAAGACATGACAAATCCCACATAATAATTGTATTGCATAGTCAATTAATACACAATGTAAAACATCATTGAGGAAAGTATCACACGAATACTTCTAGTTGTTTTAATCAAAGGAAAAGCTCTCAATTGGTACCAAGTTTTAACTCCTCTATCAATCAATAACTAGGACTAGCTGGGTCATGCTTTAACCAATAATTTACATAAAATGGAGGCACTACTTCACTAATAGAGTAACTCACAATCATCAAAAGGGATCCTTGGAGATGGTGGATAACCTCAGCAATAGATTCCCTAAGACATGGCAAAGGATTCCTATTGAGGTATGACCCTTGTCAACCATGCCAAGTACATATGTTATTTGAAGGTATTAGATTCTAATACTATTATGATGGTTAAATCAAAGGGAGAAAACACTCTCTCAGATGTCTAGGACATTTTTATTATTAAAAATATCATATTTCAAATAGGAAAGTTGGAGACTTGACCCCCATTCCATTGTTCTCAAATATACAACCTTTAGACAAATATCCTCTTAGCACAAAACCTATGAGCTACCAACCAACCATGAACCCTATTCTAGACCATTTTGTTGAGCTATCAGTCTCTAATAAGTTTGATGAGATGTAAAATGTACTTAGAAATATGTCTAATGAGGTGATTTCTCTTAGAAGATAGTACAATCTTCAAAGATTCACATTTTCATGTAACCAATGCCCCCAAATACAATAGTATAATCCTCAAACAAATAAAGGTTATACACTCACCTTCTAAAGCAAATAAAGTTACTACTATAGGCCCACATTTCAAAATGATAGAGCTTCTAGCCATCCCTACACCTAGTCGGTTCTTGTGGAGCCTCCACTTTAATAAATTCCTCATAATCCAAGCACAAAGTTTACTACTTGAAAAGTGGGAAAGGGGGTTTTTCTTTAAACAATAAGGTGGTATTTTCTCTATTTGTCCCTTTCCCTAAATTAATTTCATTAGGAAAGAGATCACAAGGTGTAAGGATTGACTTTCAACCTCAATGGTGAGTCAACTAGACCTGGATCTCAGTCCTTAAGACAATAGGATAGATCTGAAACCAAATTAAAATGATATGCAATGATCAAACTAAATGAATTATAAGACCTAGAACATGAAATGCAAATTCTCAAAAGTACAGAAACATAAATCATAGTTTACAAGAAAATCTGAGAAGGGTAAGGACACATACATACTAGTCACCAAAAGTTGATTTTCAGCTCTGTTGAAGGACAGGTTCGCCCTAGGGTGAATGGTTCCTAGTTAGGGCTTCTGAAAATTCTTTTGGTAGTCCTCTGAGGAAGGATCTTAGCTTTTTTTTTGCATATGTTCCACTATCGAAAAGTCAAAAATAAAATCTACAATTGATTTTTTGTGGCTTGACAACAATGATGACAAATTATGCAAAAATGCAAAATTTCTCTTTAAGATCTTCAATCCTTCTTCAACCTGTAATCTGCACATACAAAGAGGGGGGGAAATTGTTTTGTTTGAATGGGGGTTTGCCTTAGTCAAACCCCAATTTTGGTAATTAAACCTTGATAAAAATATAATGATAAATGGAGAAGGAAATGATGAATGAACACTTGCTTCCTACAACTCACCAAACCTTCAATGGCTTCCCTGAGAGGACTGAAGACAAACAAATCACTCCAAGGAATCTGATCTTGCTTTTCTTGATGGATTTGGACACTTGAAAAAGCTAGATTCTTTAGGATAAATAATTCATGTTAGCCTTCACAAGATGGCATGAACACACATAAGCTTAAACATGATGATAGTGTTGGAATTTTTTTGTCATTAAGCAGATTGTTGGAAACATGAACATGATAGTGTATAGTGTTGTCATTGATTTCAACATTGAAGTTAACTTTCTATATAGCTAATTGATGAGCATGATTGAATGTAGTGTTATCAGTAATGTCAATCCATTATAGAGAAATAGATGAATTTTTCTAGTGCAGATCAGATGTGTTAGATATTTATCTAAGTCCCAGAGTACAGTTTTCAATGTATAGTGAACCAGTTTTGAGGTCCGCATTGCTTCGCCATGAAGAATCGGGTTATGTGGTTCTAAGGAAATTTTGGTGTATGTTGGAGGAATATAGATCCAAATTTTCATGTCTTAATGTCCTTCAATGTCGAAGATAATAATGACAGAGTATCGGACTTGACAATGATAGTGTTACTGATGCAAAGTACATGATTGGAATGCTCCGCATTCCACCACGAGTGAATATTTTTCTACATAGTTTTGAGTGAGTTCTTACAGGTGTCAGAAGTGTCTATCCTCCAATTGGGAAGTGTTTTGGTGGTCCACATTTTGTATTGTGGATGAATAGATGGTTCATGTCACCACTCTTTGCTATCTAATTCTGACCTAAAGAGTTTGGGGTTGTGTGGAGTTAAAGTATCAATTGAGTGAACTTAAAGGAGTAATTATAGGTCCCTTCCAACCTATTTTGATGTGTCACAAGTTTTGAGGTTTGTATGGTTGAATCTTGAGCCGGCAGGTTGTCGTATTACATGTTTCATCAAATTAGGCCGACCTAATTGATGTTGTAGGTGTTCGTGAATGTAATACATATAAATGTAAGATTACAAATGTGATGCAAAGAAGAGAAGAATGGGTGTAAGTGTTGAAAAAAATGAAGTGTGTTAAGTCAATGTATTGAGCTTCAGTGGAATTGTCTCCAACATATTGTAGATGTATTGTATTTGTTCAAATCTTGGTAGTGAGACACCCTTTCTTCTTTCTCTCTTATTCTCTGGACAGTGAGTCCTCGGGATAGTGAATCCACCTGGCAGTGAGCCTTAGGTTTTCCATGTAAATCTAGTGGTCTTGTGTTGTGTGATGTGATGCATATTTTAATTGTTTCTTTTCATTTCTACAAGTTTGATGAAATTTATTCAATACATGTTTAAGTGGTTTCAAAGAATACTGATTCACCCCCTCTCAATATTTTGAGTGTTCAATAGATAGGATCTTGAATGCTACAGCAAATGACTGATAAATCTGCTCTTGAATGCTCCTGATAATGATATTTACTTCTCCAAAAGCTGTTTATTTGGTGTTAGATTTAAATTGATAAAAGACTATGTATTTATAGGTGCTTATCTGATTTCTCAAAAATTTGATTCCAAACGCCGACAATTGTGTATTGAATTTGAATCATTAAAAGATCGCCAAAAACATATTTGAAAATGGGTCTTGGGACTTACTTAAAGGGAACCCATTTTCCCTTGGGAAAAAGGGTCCTAGCATAAAATTCTAGGACATTCACATTCCAACATGATTAAAATATTGATTGCATTAATTAAATGTCAGTTTCCCTTTCAGAAAACAAGAATAATAAGGCTTTGGAATGCATAATTTGGAAAATTAGAAGCTTAATTAAGTCCAATAAATTAAGGGACCCAAGCAAAGTGTAAAATTGTAAAGGGTATATGATTTTCTACACTACATTTAGCCCCCACTTAGTGAGAGTATGAACTTACGCTCAGACTCACATTGAAGTAGACAAATATGCGTCAAGAGAGGTTCAAGTGTATAAATGTTAGAAAGATAGGATGACAAAGATCAAGAAGAATGATCAAACCGCCAGGATCTAAGATCCCATGGAAAACCAACATAAGGACAAAGGGACACAAGATGTGTAAGATACGTGCAGCAAGACAAGATACACAAGCATACACCATCCACCAAGTTCAAATCCCTCAGAGGTGCAATAAATAGGAAAGAAGTTGGGATAGTGCCTCATATGATTTTGGCAGAATTGATACCCCGCAATATTTTTCTCTCAACTAAAGAGGTATCAAATTAGACTTTGGCACTTGTATCAAAATTGGCTATAAGAAAAATGTACCAACTTATGCTCGTACTCCTTATCAAATTACAAAAAATTATCTAAATTTAACATAAACCTATTGGAAGAAGGAGATTGTCAGAAAGTCTATCATTGATGATACAGGTTGGCAACATGAGCATGAATTGCATAATACTACTCGATCCAGTGTTTTCATTGATGTCAACATTGATATGATCAGCCTAGCATGATTTGGAAGTGCTACAGAAGAATTTGTACATAATAAGTTGGGTCGGTAAAGATGATTATACAGGAAATTAGCTAAGTACTTATACTAACTATTTTATGGTTTAGTGTGTTAGTTTTTGGGTTCACACTCCACCACACTAAATGATCTCACTCTACATTTTTAACCATGGTTTGAAGTCTATCAGATTCAGGTAAATCAAGGTTTTGTGATGTTCTGTGAAATATGTTGAAAGTTATGCATGATAGAGTTTAGCTTTGTCTATCACAATTATTTATATGCTTAGTATATTAGTGTGAGAAGATTCTAAATTTCCTTGAGAAGAATTATTTTGTATTGTGGTTCTAAGAATAGACTCACTGATGTCGGCAAAATGTGAATTTGAAGAAAGATCGAATTTGGAAGTTGCTTGTATGGAGAAGTGTATGTATGATTGAAACTTTTTTGTGATTAGGTCCAATTCTTGGCCGACCTAATACATGATATGTGTTGTGAAGATTAAATATACATTGTGGATGTTTTTAGGATCTATTTTAGGTCTATGCTAACCTAAATTATGTATTGCACATTTGGTTTGAGCGCGAAGAAGTTTTGAATCGTGTGTGAAGCCGAAAAAGCTATTTTTGAATTATATTTGGTCACATCTAATTAGGCCGACCTAATTGATGTATGCAGATGTAATTAGGTATTTATATGTGAGACATTTCTTGAGTTGAAAAATGGATGAGGAGTCATAAGTGGAAAATCGGCTATGAAAGGTCTCATATGATGCAAACATGTGAATTCAGAGGTGTGAGATTAGAATAAGGGTAGAATTGTTGAGTGACTGCTAAGCAGAGCAATACTTTGTATTCAAAGCTTCAAGGGAACTGAAATTCAGCACAAGGAAGGTGTACTTTTATTAGTTCACATTTTGGCTAAGTAGCCATCTTTGTTTTGTATCTAATTTTGGTTGTTAGCCTTACAAGGACAGTGTGTCCTGGCAGTGAGCCCCTGTAATATATTATATCTAGATATAATATATTGTAAGCTAATCCTCACCGTGGTTTTTCCCTTTTTTGGTTTTCCACGTAAAAATCCTGATGTTCATGTGTTGTGTGACTTTGTGAATGAATCATGTTTTCATTCTTTATTTTTGTTAATATGTTTTGTTGATTGGATGAGTTGTGTTCAAAATTTTAATAGAATATAGATTCACCCCAAGTATTTTGGGTGTTCAACAAAACCTTCCAACAAAAATTACTTACAATCTTTAATAAAATATATTAATTAAAAATGTTCTCTTGAAATGTGTACTACCCTAATTAAATATCAATTGAAAATATATTTTTATTATGCACATCATGAAAGCTTCCAAATATCTATCAATAACATGTAAATAAAAAATTCAAACTAGATTTGGGTTTTTGTATATAAAACTTATGAGATAAAATCCTAGATCAAACTAAAAATGGTTAAAGCATTTTACTATCTATCATACCTCTATAGTAGATTCAGTGAATTGTTACTAGTAATTTCTTGTATGGGATTAAAACAAGAAAGAAATAACTTCCCAAATTTATTTAAATCATTACCAAAAAACATTTAAAATCTATTTATTTAAGCTTCTATTAATTTTTTAAAATTGATTTTGACAAAATATAGATAAAATAAAAAGACAACATTAAAAATATTTTAGTTCTTTCTTAATAATTTAGTGTGTAGTTTTATCATTTTTTGTTTTTATTAGGTAAAGTAGTTTTGAAGGGACCATAAATCTCATACAATAGATAGAGTAACTCAAAGCATATATGACAAACCAAAAGGGACAACAATATAGTTATAGCCAAGCTACCAAGAAGAAATTAATACTGTAGACACTCAAATTTGTCCTCACAATCGTAACAACATTCGTCTATTGATTAAATAGATATTATTATTTACTTAATCAATTCATTCAATACTTTCTTCTATTCATGCATTTCATCGAATCATTAAACCGTCTCATGCTCGTTCACTAACCGTTTGCATAAACGATCATATCCATCCCATGGTCGTTCAATAATTGTTTTGCATAAATGATCATTCTTGTTCATAATCCATTTCATAAGCATTCATGTCCATTTGCATTATCGTTCACAATACATTCGCATAATAAACCACTACCATTCATTTTTTGTTCACTATCGTTCATATCCGTTTGCATAATAAATCATAATCATTCATAATCCATTTTTGTAATAAGTCATAAACATCATTTTCATATTAAATCAATTATCATTATCATCCATAATCGTTTCATATTCATCTCCATTAATAAATCAATTATTAGTCATTGAATATTGTTTTATAATAAACTAATTATCATAACCTACATATTAAATCATATCATTTGCATAAATCATTCATTAAATATTGCATTTTAGTCAAGCATCTTTAATCATTTTATTCACATTTAATCATTTAGGTACATTTTAATCTAATATCCCTTTATCACCTTCATTCTCATGCATAACATTCAATTGAACAGTATGGGATAATGGCATTTCCTTCTCTCACATCTTTTATCCCACATTTCATTTTCAACCCCTCTCAATCCTCAAGTAACTCCTATTTAAATGGGATTTCCCTCTCATTTTAGCTCTCACAAATTTTTCCCACTAATTTGCATACTCATACCATCTTTGCATCTTGATTTCATTTCTCATTCACCATAGCCTCTTTATTGCATTTTGTGCTCATAAAATCCGAGAGCAAATGCATAAACAAAGATCTTGGTGATAGGGAGACAATGGAGACATGAAATGGCGGTTCTTACTCCATAGCACCATGCATTTTATAGCTCTCACATTCTGGTGAATCCATGTATGATCCTTACTTTATTCTATAGATTGGAGGAAATTTTAGAGTATAAGCTTTCATCTTTGTGTAGGAAGGGATGATGTTGATAGTATGTGCAAAACAAAATCAATGAATCATAATACATAATATGTTATATTTTTCTCCTGGCATTTTTGCATTATTGTCTCTACAGAGAATATCATGATACATGAGAAGTTATATCTGTGGTGTTTTGATCATGGCATCCTTGAATAACACATTTTATGTTTAAACGCTTTGTTTGAATAAGAGCTCTTCCATATAAAAGCTCATCTATATTCATGATTTTAATGTTTTTAAGGATTCTAATGTTTTAATTGTTGAAAAATGAGGTGTTTTCTTAGCTTAATACTCTGTAAAATTTCAAAATTGTTGTTCTAAGTAAGTCTTTTCTTTGTTACATAAATTCTTTTGTGGGTGATTATCTTGATTAATCCATTTTACTGTTGTAGAATGTAGAGAGAATTATTTAGAAGAACTAGACAGGATAATAGAAGGATCACACAAGATATACCGTGGAGAAACCCTTTCAGGAAAAAACTCCACCAAGAATTATTCTATTATTCAAACTCTGAATTACAATAGCTCCAATTCTTGTTTGAGAATGCTTCTTCTATCTTTACCAATCTTCTTCACACCTGCAATAACAATTATAATAACTCTATTCAACTTGAATGAGATATAGAGACAATATGCAACCTTGTAATATCCAAATGGTGATAATTACAATGCACAAGCTCAAGCCCTTGAAAAGGTATGCCATATTCCTTCAAGTAGAGTTATTCAGTGAAGACTAAAGCTTACAACATGTGCATCATGCATTTGGGTGTCCCAAACTGAAGCTACAACTTCTCCTTCACTTCGGTGATAATTCCAAAGCTCTTCCTCAAAGTTGGCGCCCTTAAGTAAAGCTACTTAACTGAGCCTTCAGAAATATCTTATCATGCATAAGAGGTAAATCCAATAAAGCATCTTGGGCACCCAAGCTGTCTCCAAGTGCTTTATAGTTAACTGAAACATTTACTCAACACCATTTCCAAAGAATTGTCATCCCTTGTTAACTGGAGGTAGTCCCTGTTATATGTCATACAACTCAATGTTATTAGCCATGCATTACAAGTTAACTAAAGCTAATTACATGCAACTCAAAATAACCAACATGCATGCAACATGCACTTGCATGCAACTAAAGATAACTGAACTGAACTGAACTGAACTGAACTGAACTGATTATGAACTGAACTGAACTGAACTGAACTGAACTAAACTTAACTGAACTTCAAGCATGCAAACATCAAATCCTAACTCCTAGGATCTTTACGTGCATTCAGAAGTATTAACTGTTACTCTGTATAGTTAACTGGACACAAGGTGAGTTTCACCTTACCATGTGAGTGTCTCATGTGTCCCTATTATTTAGGAACTCACTATGGAAGCCCTCACATGCTTTTTACATTTAGAATTAATTACAAATGTCAATAATCATGATTATTTCATCAAATATTAATCTCATCCTAATCTTAGTATTGTTGAACACATTCCAAGAATCTAGGAGATACATGAAATAATTAATGTTTAGGATTTGCAATTGAATGGCAACCTATTTCCAACATTAATTGCTTTTATTATTGCACAGACAGGGTTCTAATTCCTTTTCAACAAATCTTGCTTAAAATTTTCTTAAAACGTTTGCATATGCCTGCATTTTTTCTTGGAAAATATTGAAAGTCTTTTTGCATTGAATAATCACTGTAGGTGAAGGAGAGATCTGCTCTGCCCGTAGCATTCTTGAGATCTGCTGTTTTGATTGTATTATGAGGCTTTTTGCGTTGATTATAAGGCATCTTTATGTTTGCATTTTTGTGTTGAATGAATTGTTGCATTGATTACGAGGCTTTTTGCGTTGCTTATAAGGCATCTTTATGTTTGCTTTTTGCGTTGATTATGAGACATCTTTGTTTTAGTTGTTGAATGAATGAGCAATCCATTTTGTGTGCCCATATTGCATAGCCTATATCCTGTTCGAAAGCTTTCATCTTGGCGCAGGTAGGGAGAGTATTGACAGCGGGATTCTAACGCATTTTCAACAAATTCATTTTTGCTTGAACGTTTTGTACGGATTTTCATCAAATCCATTATGTGCATAGCCTTCAATTGGCATTCCATGAGACCAAACCAGTTTGAGGTACTCTGATAAATAGTCCACTTTCCTTGTGTTTCCACGCCATGCAATTTATTTTGAGACAACCTCTGTCAAACGGATTGCTTGCCCACTTGCATGTTTCAGATTTTTGTTGGCTGCATTCTGTCAAACGGTTCATGACTCTATTCTGAGGCATTTTTTCAAAAGATTTTGTACAAGGCGGCCCCTATTTTGAAACATTTTGTCAAATGGTTCCTCTGCCTATCCATGCATCGGTTATTTTGAGGCTTTTTTTTCTGAAACTTCTCTGCCCTGTCCATGCGTCCATCATAGCACTGTCTGTCTGTGCTTCCACGTTTTGCATATTGTTTTAGTTTTCAATTTAGGGTTTTAAATTAAGTTTTTAGTTTACCTTTAGTTTTTAAATTCTAGTTTTTAATTTACGTTTCAATTTAAGTTAGATTCTAATTGATTAAATTTAGTTTTTAAATTAGTTTTAAATTAAGTTTTTTTAATTAGTTCAAATTAATTTTAATTTAGTTTTAGATTAACTTAGTTTTTAATTTAGTTTTAGATTAACTTTAATTTAGCTTTTAATTTAGTTTTAGATTAACTTTAATTTAGTTTTTAAATTAGTTTTTAGAGTAATTTTAATTTAGCTTTTAATTTAGTTTTTAAGATTAATTTTAGTTTTTAGATTAATTTTAATTTAGTCTTTTAGATTAATATTTAATTTTAGCATTTAGATTTAATTAGTTTAGATTTTGATTAATTATATTAAATGTCTTTTATATTTTACTTTCATGTAGATTTCAGCTCTAATTTTAGTTTGTTTTTCTTGCAAGTTCGTTTGGCAGAGATTTGAAATCAAAACATACATTTGTTGAAGAAAGGAGGCATGAAACTACTAATGAGATTTTGATGCATGGAATTCGTCAAAGAAATGATTTTGAAACCAATTGTCTTTTAGATTAGAACACATTTCAATTGGTGCATTAAAAATGAAAAATTGTCTTCTCTCACATAGGCTTAACTAGGGTTTCAATGAACACTATTGGTTGTGCTTGAAGGGATGGTAGGGAGTATGCTCTCACCTTGTGCAAACTTGGTGATCAGAAACCAAACCCATCTATTTTTATGTGTCACCTCAATTCAATGATCAAAGTATCCTCTCCCCTTGCGCACTTGTGTGATCCTGGGTGCAAGAGAAACGGTTATTGACTATAGGACTTGGGTTTTCCTTGGCGGGAAAAAGTACTCACCCCAAGGCGACTCAAATTGACAACGGAGATCTTTAGCCGAGCTACCCCCAACCGGTATATAAATGTGAATCCAAATGAAAAACTTAGGATTACCAGTGCAGATGTGTCACACAAACAATTGAACTCCCCAAAACCCTATTGAGCGTAACCTCTTTAAGCTGGAGTTCCTCCTTATCGGAGCTAATCTTTCCCCATGTGTGGCCACTCGAATGGGGTCTCAAACTAAAAACCTTTGTGTAATTGCCAAAATCCCATCTATTTGCTAGTGTAGCAATACTTGTTGTGAGGGCATCCACATTCTCGCAGTTCTTAGTAGATGTGATCAACCCACCATGGGAGATTCATGGGGGTTGGAAGCTTGGTTGACCATAGAAGTGAGTGCACTATAAGGGGGAGCCCGTGTGGCAAAGCTTTTGGATTCATCCACTAAGAATAAGTGTGGTTGGGGAAACCCACATGTAATATATAAAATATAGTCCTTTCCAACCTTAGGATTTGTGCTTGTATTGTTAAAATCAAACACTTTATCTGCTATGTCTTGTGTGTGTGTTCAAAAATAGACCTCAAACAAACATCACACCTAGTAATTTGCAACATCTCAAACTTTGCAAACCTCAAAAGGTCCAACAACACAAACATCCAACGTGAACCTATCACTTAGATTTCTTGGGGTCATCATCCTTCAGTTTTGATCTTTCAATCCTTCCATTCCACCTAGTCCTTGCATTCCACCTAGTCCTTGCATTTCATCCTAGTCTTTGCATTCCACCTAGTCCTTGCATTTCATCCTAGTTCTTGCATTCCACCTAGACTTTTCATTTCACCTAATCCTTGCATTTCACCCAGCCCTTGCATATTCATGGTCCTTACATATTCATATCCCTTTCATCCTAGTCCTTGCATATTCCTAGTCTTGCATACATAGGTGACATTACATAGTCCTTGCATACATATATCATTCCACCTAGTTCTTGCATGTTCAACCCCTTTGCATATCAAGACCATCTCACCTAACCTTTGCATGTTCCAAAAATTTAGTCCCTTGCATATTCATCATCAATCAAACAAACCTTTAGCTTGCACTTAGGTTACTCTTCTTAGGTCTTGAAATCAAACCATTGGCTATCTATCACCCGCATCACTTGAGGTTCACCATCCTTGAGTTAGGGGACATACCATTATCCTTGAGTATGGAAATCCTTGGAGTCCATCATCTCCTACATACCCTCTCTCGATCATTGGTCCTTGTGTCCATCCATCATAACACAAGTAAAGCCTTGCATCATAAAAAACTTCAGACCTAGAGTTTCCTTTGAGTTCTTGTATTCTTAGCTTGTCATATCATACCATACTATTTTCATATCAAATCTTAGAATCATATCCTTTTCATCGCATCCTAGTCTTAGGTCTCATACATTACCTTGGATTGAAAATCATAACAATCACCTATGACCCCTAGAACAAGAGCAAAAATGTTTCAAGACGAAGGGAACCCTTGGGGAAGAGACTTTGATGGGGAAGATCACATTAGTGTTGCAACTAGTGAAATTAAATATGAATATATAACCCAATCCACCATAAATGAAGCTCTTAATGATAATAGATTTACTAAAATTCTTACAGAGGTGGTCAAACGTAACCCACAATAATACTTCAAGGCCCTTGCTGACAAAGGAATCAAAATTCCTCCTGATTTTGACAAATCATTACTCACAATGAATGACCCCCCTAAATCTAGTGAATCTAAGCATCCCAAAACAAACAACGATGGTAGGATAAAAGATCATAGACCCTTTTATCTACAACCTGGTTACAAGCGATCTTCAAAGACATGAAAACCTACACCTACAAATGATCCTACTTTGGATGAGCTTACAACATTGAGACAAGAATTGGATACTCTCAAGAATAGTAAAACTTCATCCCACAAGTTCTCTATTGAAGACATATGTCCTTATCCCTTCGATCCAAGCATACCGATGCCACCTTTTCCTAACCACCGGGACATATCAAAACTTGACAAATACAATGGAAAAGGAGATCCTAAGAACCACTTAAGATAATTTCATGCCACTACCATGGAATTTGCAGTTGATGAAACGTACCTTATGAGGTTATTCTCTTGCAGTCTAGGAGGAGAGGCTATGCAATTATTTTCACGATTACCCCCGACCATCAAATCTTTCCAAGAATTGGCTAATAAATTTGTCTCCAATTATAGTTTCAATTGCAACCTTAAATGTCATTTTTACAAAGATGGAGACATTTAACAAAACAATTACATTATGAAATTCTTGATCAAGAATTGGTTGACCTCTTTTGTGGAAATCTAAACAAAGAAATTAGAAGCGAACTTCACCTCAAATGCTTGGATTCCTTTGATGAAGCCATAGAAATGGTATTTCAAATTGAACAAACTCTTATCGATGATGGGACTATTAAACTTAATAATGACAAAGATCAGAAATCGAGTTCAAACAACAAGACACCTTTTTGGGTTAAGAACAAGAATTTAGTCAATGACAGAGTTGTTGATGCAAAAAAAACTAAAACATCATCACCTGTTTACAATCTCAAAGGTCCATCTTTAGATAAAGGAAAAGAAAAATAGAGAAGCTTCCCTAAATGAAATTTTACACCATTGGGACAATCACTTGAATCCGGATTAAAAGAAATTCTCGAAAATAATATTATAACACTACCTAAAATAAAGGAATATAATACACAAGTCAAACCACCATGGTGGAATGAATATCACTTTTGCGACCATCATAGACACAAAGGACATAAGAATAATAGCTACAATAAACTTTGACATTTAATACAAGATCTTATTGATGACGGTAAGATAGTAGTTGATGGACACACTCCTTCTGGTAACTCTAATCGTGAGGTGTTTAAAAACCCTTTCCCTAAGCATGACAAGGATAAAGGAAAGACTCTTGAATTTGGTGATGGTGTAAAGTATACTAAGTTGCTAAGTATGATTATACTATACATAACATCAATGAGATCAATAATCATGTCAACACTTTCATCACAAAAGGCAAAGAATCTAATTGCAAGGTTACTACCCGCAAAGGCATAGTTACCCTTAAAGGTCCTAATTCAAAACCCGCTACACCAGCTTCGCAATACATCATAGAGCACTTAGGAAAAACAAACACACAAATTTCTATACTTGAACTATTGTGCTTATCTCTTGAGCATAAAGCTATCTTAGATAAAGCGCTTGCTACTGCTACAATGCCTACAGACCTACATGTAGATCAATTCCAAGCTATGGTGGGACACATCACCTCTCCTCATACTCTCACTTTTACTGAAAATGATGATTCATCCCTTCAACAACCGCATAATGCAGCTTTACACATTGACGTCCTCATCCATAATGTTAAGATCAAGTGAGTTTTGATAGAGGGAGAAGCAGGCCTTAATAGTTGTACTCAAGAATTGATCACAAAATTAGGGTTCTCTAAAAATGTGGTTGATCTAAGTAAAAAGATTACAATAAAGGCATATGATGAAGAGGAACACTTGTCTAAAGGATCAGTTACTCTACCAATTAGAGTTGGCCCTATGGAAGGATGTGGTTTTCCAAGTCCTTGATCTCCCACTGACCTATGATATCCTCCTTGGAAGACCTTGGATTCATGCAATGCAAGCAGTACCTTCTACATACCACCAATGCATCAACTTCCCACACAATGGTGTTGAAATCACAATATGAGGAGATCCAAATCCTTTCATGTATTGCCATAATTTAAGCCCTAAAATTGAAATCACAATCCCAAGCAACCATGAAGCATTTCCTTCCTAATCATATATCGGTCCTAAGTCCTTAAAAGCATCCTCCTCAAAATCCAATGAATCGTGCCCTTTGCATTGGAAAGCTACCTTTATCTCCCCACACCTATGGAAAACCATAGATGACTAAGACCACATCAAATGTAGATACTACAATGATTTGTAAATCTACTACTTTCAAAAAATGGGGAGCCCTTTATAATGAAATAGAAGAAGTTGATCTCTTGGAATGGTTATACAAAGATGAAGATACAGAAAAAGAATAGAATGAAATACAGATACCAGTTCAACAATATGGTAAAGGATTTGATCTTATGAAATAAATGGGATATGATGGTAAAATTCCTCTTGGCTTACAAAAACAGGGTATCTTGGAACCAATACAACCTACTCGTATGCAAAAAGTTCTTGGTTTAGGATATGATGTGCAAAAAGATAAGACCTTGAGTACAGCATGTACTTCAAGTAAGGAAGTAGAGTCTTCTAATGCTACATAGACATATGAGGAAAGTTTCATCGATAACTTCATTGACATTTATGACTATGATAGTGTCCCTACCCTTGAACCCGATCATAATATTTGTACCCTTGAATCCATTCAAAATTTTGACTCAAATCATGATCCTTTACCCTTGGTTTACCCCGAACTCATTGATTTTGATCAGAAGGGACCACCACAACTAGATGTATTTGAAAATGATGAGGCAATTATAAAATTTCTAGGAGCATGAGAAGACACACCTCTTGAGGATCATAAAGAAAGATTCATCATAGAACTCAATAGTGTAGCTTACTTTGGGGGGAGTGCCAAGCCTTTCAGTTGCAAAATTATTGAAAATATAAATAGGTCTTCTAGTGAAAACCGCTCTGTGGCACTCTTAGACCCGAAAAAAGTAAAAATAAAGGACGTATCCAAGGGTGAAAACCTCTCTGAGGTGCCTGAGGATGGAAGGCTTGACACACTTCCCTTAGTTGTATATCATGAAAAATCATCTATGTTGGTGGAGAAGACAATACCAGCTAATCTGGGAACAGAAGAAAAACCAAAGATAATTCATCTAGCAAAGTCATTTACACCTGAAGAGAGAATAGAGCATATACAGTTTTACAAGGAAAGACAAGTCAACTTTGCATGGTCCTATGTAGATATGCCAGGACTTGATCTAGATCTAGGAATGCATCACTTGTCTTTGCCACCGGGGGAAAAACCTGTTAAACAAAAGTTGAGAAAAATGCACCCGCACATTGCTCTATTGGTAAAAGCTGAATTATAAAAGTTGCTAGATGTGGGATTTATAAGACCTGTTGACTATGTTGATTGGATTTAAAATTTAGTACCAGTTTCAAAACCTAATGGGGGCATCCGAGTTTGCACAAATTTTAGAGATTTAAGCAAATCTTGTCCTAAGGATGACTTCCCACTTCCCAACATTGACATGATAGTGGATTTGATAATAGGGCATGAAATGTTATCCCTCATGGACGGTTTCTTAGGCTACAATCAGATTAAAATTGCTCCTAAAGATCAAATTAAGACAACATTCACTTGTCCTTGGGGAACTTTCTGTTGGAATGTCATGCCCTTTGGGTTGAAGAACATCGAAGCTACCCACCAACATGCAATGACCACTATCTTTCATGACATGATGGGGTGTTGCCACAATAGTCTGTCTCACTTTTGAGACGTGTTGATTTTTGCCTAAAATCACTATTTTTAGAAAAACTAATTATTTAAGTCTTGAGAGGCTCCATCTAAATGGTTTTAATTAAATAGTTATAGATAAGACCCCCTTAGATCAAACCCCCTTGGATAGAACACCTCTAGTATTAAATCATATCCGCAATGGACTCTCTTTCGCACCTATCAAAATGCTAGCAAAAAACCAATTTTTCTTTACCTTTTGAGGGATTAAATAACATCATTTAAAAATTATATTTTGCAAGATTGTATCCCTCAAAACAAGCTTTCCAACAAGTATAGGTTTGATATATTTTCATTTTATCATGCATTTAATTTTCAATTTTTACTAAACATAGGTTTTTCTCTGAAAATCAAGCTCTTTGTTGTGCAGAGGTAGAAAAATAGTAATCCATTGTAAAAAAAATTCAAAAAATACCCATTCCCTAGGTATTGATGTCCTTGTTTCACCCAAAAAATAAAAATTGGATTTCAATATATACACAAAAAAGTTAGGTTGTACAACACACACGTCTGTCCAAATTATAGTTATAGTGACTTCGAAAATTAATTGTAAAAAAAGTATGCAACAAAAAATTATGAAAAAATATCCTTTCCCTATATATTGATGTTGATAATCTATATATCAAATATTATAATTGAATCCTTTATAGAAACAAATTTATGTTGTATGACACAAACGTTACTTTCTGAAGAAGAAAAAATTGTCCAAAACTAGTTATTAAGGAGATGTTGAAAGATTCATGATTTATTTCAAAAAAACTGAAAAAAAATGTATTTATATTCTACACACAAATTTTCACAAATCACTAGTTCACATCATCTTCAAATTATTAATGGTTTAGCTACTATAGATCTTAGAAGATGAAAATCTAGTTAAAAATATTGATGTAAATGTTCATCTTGGGCAAAAAGTGAGACACAGTATTGTGATTTCACCCAATGCATACCTATTTGGAAGACTATGTAAATGATTTGTTGGGAAAATCTTACACGAGAGCTGGACATCTAGACATCATGGATAAAATTTTCACAAGATTAGAACAATACAAGGTCCAGTTGAATCCAAAGAAATGTGCCTTCGAAGTAACCTCTAGAAAACTCCTTGGATACATTGTCTCATCTAAAGGAATTGAAGTTGATATTGCAAAAATAAAGGCTATACTTGAAATTCCTCCACCCAAGAATATCATTCAGCTGAGATCATTGCAAGGAAAACTTTAGTCTATTCGTCATTTTATAGTGCAACTTGCAAATAAATGTCAACCCTTTCAGCATCTGTTACACAAGAATGTTTCATTTAGATGGGATGACAGGTGTGAACTAGCTTTTCATAAAATCAAAGAATATCTAATGACACCACCAGTCTTAGTACCTCCTACAGATGACAAGCCTTTACTTTTGTATATATCCACAACCACCACAGCACTGGGGGCACTTTTGGCACAACATGACTCTGAAGGAAAGGAACATGCCATCTATTACATTAGCCGTACTCTAGTGGGATATGAGCTTAATTATAGTTCTATTGAAAGATCATACCTTGTTGTAGTTTTTGCATCACAGAAGCTGGGACATTACATGATTACACATCAGACAAAGTTCATTGCAAAAATTGATCCTCTTAAGTACCTCTTGAACAAAGCAGCACTCACAAGACTATTAGCTAAATGGGTGATGATTCTTAGTGAGTTTGATATTGAGTACATAGAAAGAAAATAAATCAAAGGGAAAGTTATAGCAGATCAACTCATCAATGCTCCTATGATAGATAATCATCCTCTTATTATAGACTTTCCGGATGAATCAATCTTCAACATAGAATCTACACATCTTTGGACTTTATATTTTGATGGCTCCTTCACACAAGGTGGTTTTGGTGTTTGCATTTTATTTGTCACTCCAGAAGGGGATTGTATACCTAAAGCTTATAAGATACATTTTCCATGTACCAACAATATTGCAGAATATGAGGTATTACTTTCTAGGCTCCGTATAGCGGTGCAATGGAAAATCCTTGAGTTGCATGTTCTTGGTGACTCTTAGCTGGTGATCAGACAAGTCAATGATGACTATAAAACAAAAGATAAAAAAATTGATGTCTTACAAAAGAATCCAATGGATGAGTTCAAGGCCTATTTCACATCAATCTCTTTTGAGCAGATTCCCCGAGATAACAACAGAGTTGTTGATGCAATGGCAACAATTGGTTCACTTGTGGAAATGCCAAGTAATGCCGCCTACTGTGAGTTCTTGGTAGAGCCTCTTTTGGAACCTTCTTACAATGTATCACAATCTAAAATGATATGTCTTATTGTTGGTCCTAATTCTCAATGGTATGGGGATATTTATATCTCAGGATAACACCTTGCCATTAGACCTATCCAATAAATCTTGTAAAACCTTTATCTGTCAAGCTTCTCGATACGTAATCTTAGCCAATACACTTTATCGCCAACGTCTCGATGGTACTTTACTCAAATGTCTTGAGCACGATGAGGTCAAAACTACTTTACAAGAAGTACATGAAGGTATATGTGGGGTACATTCTAGCGGTCCTACCTTAGCCAAGAAACTCTTGCGTATGGGTTATTATTGGCCTACAATGGAAAAGGATGCTTATCAATTTGTTAAAAAATGCAAGCAGTGTCAAAAACATGCAAACTTGATACATGCTCCTACACAATAATTGCAGTCTCTTGCTACACCATGGCCCTTTTATCAGTGGGGACTCAATCTCGTGGGCAAGATCCATCCACCTTCATCCAATGGTCATAAACTCATTCTCATTGCCACCGACTATTTCACGAAATGGATTGAAGTTGTTCCTCTCACTCATATCACTGGAAAACAAATAGCCACCTTCATACTAAACTACATCATCTGTCGTTATGGTGTTCCTCTATCCATCATCACAGATAATGGTCATCCATTCAAAAATTAGGATGTTCGCGAACTCTATGAGAAATTCCATATACATCATTTTTCCACACCTTACTATCCTCAAGGTAACGGCCAGGCTGAGGCCTCTAACAAAACCATTCTCAAAATTCTTAAACAGATAGTTAATGAAGCTGGTCGAGATTGGCATATTCAACTAAATCTTGCCTTGCGGGCTTATCGCACAAGTGTCTGCACTCCCATAGGTACTAAACCCTATGCCCTTATTTATGGATCTGAGGCCATCTTTCCCATCGAGGTCAAGTTTCGCTCTTTGCGTGTCTCATTGCACAATCAAATCAATGATGAAGAATACTGAGTTTCTCGTTTGCAAGAGTTGGAACTATTGGATGAATGAAGACAGACTGCTTTCAATCATCTTAGAGCATACTAGCAGCGGATGTGCCGAAGTTATAATCAGAAAGTGAAACCACGTACATTTGAGGTTGGGGATCTTTTCCTTTCTGAAAATCCTCGCAATCAACAAGACAGAGAAAAGAAGGGTAAACTTGAGCCTAACTGGTTGGGTCCATATGTTATCATTGTTGTGTATGGATCTGGGGTATACCAGTTATCTACTCCAGAAGGTGAATTGCTTAGTGATCCCATCAACAGTATGCACATTCACAAGTTTTATACCTGAGTACTTCAAAGGGTACAATCTCTTTTAAATTCCTGAAAAAATACAAAAAAATGAGAAAAAGACCTAAAAAAAAAAAGTAAAGAAAAACCAATTCGTTCAATGGCACTGAAAACCACTTCGGTGGCACCTTGAGCATGTACCATGGTGAAAACTGAGAAATCAGCGCCATGTGTAGAGGCTTCGCTCATCTTTCCTTTGGATCTCTACTTGATCTTTTCATCCTATTTTCATTCACCTTCCACTTCATAAGGACCTTTTCACACTCACCATGGCTTGTGAATTGTTTGACATTCCCCTCGCTTGCTTGCTTTTCCATGTGTACTAGGTTGGTCATATCCTTCACTGGGGCATCTCCTTAACCTTAGCTATGGGTTAGGATACTGAGCATCTTGCGATCAAAGAAACTACCCTCTTTGTTTGTTTGCTCGCTTGTGATTCGTCTCTTTCTGTTGTAAAATGTCCTAAAAAATCCAAAAAAAATCATAAAATGTCCTGAAAAAAATCCAAAATAATAATAATAAAATTTCTTGAAAAAATAAAAAAAAATCATAAAATGTCAAAAAATGTCCTAAAAATTCCAAAAAAAAATTTTAAAATTATAAAATGTCCTGAAGAAATCCAAAAAAATCACATATTCCAAAAATCCAAAAAAATCAAATAACTTCAAAAATCCCAAAACAGTGACACTTTCAGATCGCCACGCAACTTTGAACTTCAACAAAATCAAAATGCGTCAAGATTGCCAATCAAACAAAAATATAACATACCTATCAATCCCTCTTTCAAATCCAATCAAACGCATAAAACCCTACCAAGAATCAGTTCTACATCGAAGCATGATGCTTGTTTGTTTGTTGATCTTTGCTTATTTTATGATTTTATCTTTGGTGGCATGTCTTTTAGCTTCTCCAGGAGGTCTTGGACTAGGGAGGTGAGGATAGGGCATGTTCACTTGTTTGATGTATGTGGATTGTTTCTTATTCATAGGATGAATCATCTTAGGACATGGTTGTCTAAAACCATCGAGGACCTATGAGTCTAATGTGGATGAGAGCATTCCTTGTCTGATAGTGTCTTCTATGCAATAAGTATTCAAGTCATCTAAGGTTAATCTTATACCTAGATGCTTATACTTCATTACTAAATAAAAACGCAAACAGTATTCAGGTCATCTAGATGTTCATGTTAGCTAGACGCTTATACTAATTTGTGACATAATAAGCTCGATGATGATAAAAGCACTTAAAAGGCACAAGAGGCTTCATCACCTTCATTTTCTTCCATCTTGCATTTCTTGGATTTCATTTTCTTCATCTTTCTTGTCACTGAGAAATCAATCAATTGCTTTATCTAACTGATATATTCTCTTGAATCCAATTGTAAATCAATCAACTTGCTTCTCAAAATCTCATGAACCCTTAATCAATTAGTCAATCAATCATTGCATCACCTTGTCTTGTGTAAGCATCATTCTCAATCAGCTTAATCAGCTCATCAACCTGGCTATACTGATCATTTCCATCAATTGTTCAGTTACACCCATCAACTGTGCATTTCCATCAAATATACACCATCACTTTATCACTTACGCAATATCAGGTATCTAATCATTTTCTAGACATCTATTGAGAGATTAATCTTCTTACAATCTTTTTGATCAATCTCTTGAGGGGGCATATCATTCTTATCGTAATCCTTACCAGGATATCTCTGGGGCATGTATCAGCTGATCAATCTTTTTCTTTGAAACAATGTGACAAGCTGCATTGTCTCAAAGAGGGGCAAAGTGTAGACACTCAATTTTTTCCTCACAATCGTAACGACATTCATCTATTGATTAAATAGATATTATTATTTACTTAATCAATTCATTCAATACTTTCTTATGTTCATGCATTTCATCGAATCATTAAACCATCTCATGCTTGTTCACTAACCATTTGCATAAACAATCATATGATCCATCCCATGGTCGTTCACTAAGCATTTTGCATAAATGATCATTCTCATTCATAATCCATTTCATAAGCATTCATGTTCATTTGCATTATCGTTCACAATACATTCGCATAATAAACCACTATCATTCATTTTTCGTTCAATATCGTTCATATCCATTTGCATAATAAATCATAATCATTCATAATCCATTTGCATAATAAGTCATAAACATCATTTTCATATTAAATCAATTATCATTATCATCCATAATCATTTCATATTCATCTCCATTAATAAATCAATTATCATAGTCATTGACTATTGTTTCATAATAAACTAATTATCATAACTTGCATATTAAATCATATCATTTGCATAAATCATTCATTAAATATTGCATTTCAGTAAAGCATCTTTAATCATTTTATTCACATTTAATCATTTAGGTACATTTTAATCTAATATCCCTTTATCACTTTCATTCTCATGCATAACATTCAACCGAACAATGTGGGATAATGGCATTTCCTGCTCTCACATCTTTTATCCCACATTTCATCTTCAACCCCTCTCCATCCTCAAGGAACTCCTATTTAAATGGGATTTCCCTCTCATTTTAGCTCTCACAAATTTTTCCCACTAATTTGCATACTCATATCATCTTTGCATCTTGATTGCATTTCTCATTCACCATAGCCTCTTTATTGCATTTTGTGCTCATAAAATTTGAGAGCAAATGCATAAACAAAGATCTTGGTGATAGGGAGACAATGTAGATTGATTTCTTTTAAAAGCATTTTCTTGTTTTTGTAGTTTAGAAGTTTGGAATTTCTTATTTTCTTTTAATTAGAATGGCTCTCTATTGATGTGGACATGAAATGGTGGTTCTTACTCTATAGCACCATGCATTTTATAGCTCTCACAAATGCAACTGCAACCAAGTTTCCAATCCCAAAGGAGAACCTAGGGATCCAACCTAAACAATGTTAAACCCTATTATTCAATATCATGCCCTTCACTCTGTTGTGTGATTGGGAGATAGATTTAGGAAGACCTTTCGTCCACCTTTAAATAATTTTCCAAGATAAGTTATCAACCAATTCCTCAAACCTAAGAGAAATGCAGGATTCCCCCTCAAAAAGTGCATCCAAGGGTGCAATAGAAGCAAAGGAGCATCTAGCCAATGATGCCAATTGTTGATCATCCATGTCAAGAGCATGTAGATGTAGTGTCATAGTTGAGGATGCAAGAAGAATAATAGAAATGGGACATTGAGTAGCCAAAACAGATGGAGAGTGGGCCTCACCAATAGGAGTTGAAGGAACTAAAGGAGTGGGACTCTCAAAAGTCTCATCAACTATATGATAAATCCCCTGACAAACATGACTCATCACAAGAGAAAAAAAGAGACCCAGCATCCTAAGAAGACTCGTCATCATATTTTATTATTATACTTTATTATTTATAACTTTTTAGAAATTGGATTTTTTATAACTAAAATTTTATGCAAGTGTAAGGATTAATTTAATCATGTAAATCATGAGTCATGAGGGAATTAATACGAAATGATATTTATTAGTTTAGTATATTCCAAAATTAATAAGTAAAATTTTTAAACATCACAATATTTTTTGTGAAAAATAATTTTGGTGTTTTGAAAAAAATTTAGAGAATTGATGGAGATATGACATATTACTTAGAAATATAAACACAATATATTATAAAAAATAATAATCTTAAAATAAAAATCGTATTGTTGTATTTTTATAAAACATACAATAATAATGTGTTTAAGCTTCTTATTAAAATAAAAGGAAGTAGACTTTAAAAAATTGTAAAAAATGATAGTAAAATATTTGCAAAGTTTATACACTAATCAAGATTAATCAATATTTATTTTAAAATCAATATAAATTACAATATTTATATCTTAAACAAACATTAATATCATATAATCAAATATTTAATAAAATACATCTTCACATTTTATAAAAAAACATGAATTAATAATATATATATTCCAATTAAGATACTTCCCACCCTTCCTCCTCTCTAAACTTTAATCCAAACACTTTAATGCTAATTAATAATATATTAATTAGAAACACTTAACAACCTTCTTCCTCTAAACTCTAAATATTGTAATGATAACTTTACTAAGGCCATGGCTAAATTTAAATACTTACACTACTCATTTTCCTCTAACTATAATTTCACTACCTTTTAGATGGCAAAAGGAAAATCACGTTTTAGAATACTCCTTCACCCTTATAAAAGATCAAACTATTAATGAGTGCTCCTCAATTTGAATGCGTATAAATTTTGAATTTTGATCAAGCTCTTAGAATGACAGTTTTCCAATCAAATTTGATGAACATTTATAAACATCAACATGTCTCTCTAGAGATGTTCAAATTCTAGTGGATTTAGATGTTTCTAAGCTTTTTATGGGATATCGTTATGATGGTGAGGGAGAGGTCTTGGACTCAATTATTATATTATGAGAGTCTCCTCTTTTATAGATAATATTTTATCATTGATCACTTGATTTATTATTATCTTATTTCTTGATACATGGGTGTGGCTAAGTAGCACGGAGTAAGTCTCACAATAATAATATGATTGTTAATGCTTTTGAATTTTTCGTTGATGGTTTCTCTACAAATAACGAGTCTTCTCAAGATGTAGGGTCATCTCTTCTCATTCCCTTTATGGCAAGTCATATTCTCAAGGGGTTTCCTCATGTGGTTGGTGTGGTTATAGAAATTCCTACTCCTTCAATTCCTTCAACTCCTTTGGCTCCTATTGTTGAGTCCCACCTAACTCTTAATTTGGTTACTCATTGATTAGCATCTCCTATTAGACATTTGTCTATTTGTGTTGCACCCATGGGTGGGCCCTTGAGGGGTGTTCCCCTCACCTTTCTTAGGTCTAAAGGCTTAGAAGATAACATTTCTTAGACAGTTGTTCAAAGGAAAAAGAAAGGTCTTCCCAAATCTCTCTCAATTGTATTCTAGAGTTAAGGTTGTGAGATTGAATAGGGTGGGTCTGGCATTTTTACATTGGATCATTGGGTACCATTTTGTACTTGGAAAATTGGTTGTAATTGTGTTAAATCTTATCTCGCAAATTGGTTGTAGTTGTATTATGTATGTCCCATCTGAGAACTTGTGTCAATTTTGAATTGTTTTATATGATATTCAAGATGTTTCACTCCCTAAAAACCAATTCATATTAATAAAAAACATGTATCTCTAGATAAATAATAACACATTGTATATTTTGAAAGATGACAAATATCTAGACTGCACTTACCTTATTTAAACATTACTCTTTATACAAAAATTTATCTAAATGTTTATTAAAAAAATAAATGAGCTTAACAAATGCTTCCTAGAAACCAATTAAATAAAATAGTTTATAACCAAGTATATGGTTCGAATTGGGCCATCAAAGAAACAAAACTATTGTTCTTGATCAATAAGTCAAAATTGACTAAAGTGTGTTGAAACACTCTCTAATCTCTTTAAATGGTGAATTTCACTAAAGGAAAAATTATTAATCTTGTATAAGGGTCTATGGATGTTGAAAATGATTTCAAGGTGGTATACTAACCTTAGGGTTAAGCCTAGATTAAGTAAGTTTTTGAGAAAATATAAGAAAAATAGGGTACACTTTTACAAGTGAAAAATTTACCAATTGTAACATGGTGATAGTTGTACATGTTTCATGATAATTATAGAATTGTTATATGTGGCATATTATTAAGGAGAAAAAAATAAAGCATAACATTTGCAAACCATGTCCCTTCACAATTTTTGGGATTTTTTATCAAACCTAAAAAAATTTGGAATTGCATAAATATGCCCTCAAGAGTCAATATAAGGAGTTTAGCATAGTCAATAAGTGTGTGTTTGAATAGATTGTAAAGCCTTATATTCATTTTAAGATACTAATGTAATAGTGATTAGCATCCTTAAAGACTCAAAATGATTGTAATTTTCAATAGAGATCATGGTGAAAGAAGTCAAAGATTTATTCTTCTAGATTTTTCCTACACTGGATTCTCTAGGTTAATTGTTTATGTTGAACCTTTTTGTTTCATTATTTCACGTATATTCTCAAAAAAAAATAGAGAATTATAAGCAACATGTTTGAATACAAAGAAAAATATCATCTAAACACATTAGTTATATAATATGATTTATAGTTGTGTAATATGTTTTATAGTTATGTAATTCAAGTTTATACTTATTGTGGATCAAATTGGTACCAAAGTTTTGTTCCTTAAATTTTTTATTTGTGTACAACCAATGGATTTTATGATGGTACAACTAGTTTTACAAACTAATGTCCATTACTAGAACAAATAGTGTAAGTGGAAAACGTGTATTGGTTTCTACACAAGTGATATCCACCAAGAAGTGGAATAGAAAAGAATGGATAATATAGAAAAATAATGTCTCCAAAAGATGAAGCAAGATTCATCAAGTTAGAAGATGTGGGAAGCACATCTATAATCATTAGGAGTGTTGACAAATTATAGAACATTATTGAGGCTATTATGGATTCAAATATGTTTCCTTAAAGGACCATAAAGTGAATGAGGAGCTCAAGAAGGAGAAGTCCAAAGCATATGAGAACGAGCAACAACATATCAACCAAGCACCTCCAACTCCACCTCCATTTTTATATAAAACCAAGGTTAAAATGCTACCATATGAATGTGATGTATATATTTAAAAACCTGGCCATTGATTGGCTAAAAGATAGTGGATTATATTTCATTGTTGATGCAATAATTGTTTGTGATGTCATTTGAGATTACTTAACACACATGGATCAATTCCCATAAAAACTAAAATTTAAACAAACCATTCCTCCCCAGTTAGTAGCAAATGCTTAATGATCAATTCTCACAAAAACTAAGAACCTAAACAACTTTTCTTTGAAATAAGGAAATCAAGAACTCGCCACAATAAAGTCCTTTCCACTACTCAACAAGACCAGATAAAATATCACATCTTATGAATAATGGTATTTATATTATTGGTTTATGTTAAAGGGACAAGAGATCAACAAATAGTGATTTGAAAGAAAGCAATCTTAGTCTCACTTATGCAAGGTTGATCATCATAAGAGGTCTTTTTGCGCATGAGGGATCCCTTTTGCATGGTTTTCAAACTAATAATGAGGCGAAATGGAAGATGGTTGTCTCTAAACTAAGATTTGTATCTTCTCTGGTTTTAAGGCATCTTGTGGTTAAGGGTGATTTCCTTATTGTGATCAATGGTCTCCATAAAGGTTCTTGTCTAAGTTGGAACATTTGATTTAGTGTTGTTCTCACATTGCTATTGAAAGAAAAATGTGGCTATCGATCTGTTGGCTAATGTTGAGATGATGCAAGAGCCTTTCTTGGCCATTTTGAGTAATTATAGTGTATCAGGGATAAGATTGGATAAATTATCGACCTTCGACCTTAATTTTTAATCATTTTCCCTAAGTGACTAATATTGGTAATTATTTATGTCTAAGAGGAATCAATTGGGCATGTAGAAAACTATTTGATATGCATGTAAAGAATACAATACTTGTCCATGTATCTTGTTGGACTTGGCATATATTATTCACGTTGTGTATTAAAATACCTATTAATGTGGTGGCTACTTGTTTCTTTGCTATTGTTTTACATTTACTTAGTATGCACTTGGTGACAAGTGTCATGGGTTACAACATCAACTGGAGACAGTGTAGAGAGGACTCTTCATCATGATGGTCAAGCATCATAGCTTTACAAAACCTCATGACCCTTTTCTACAAGGTTAAATTTTAGATAAATAATTGAATGCAATTTTCAAGTGAAATAATTATGTAACTCTAGGTTTTGTTAAATCAATGCCCGGTGATACTAGTGTTGGTGGGGAAATCCCTTATTGCTCAAAGACATCCATTTGTGAAGATTTTGTTCAAAATATCACACTTGTTTCATTGGTTAATCATGGGGTTTGGCTTCTTTGTCTTTTGTTATCTTCTTTGTTCAACAATACGGATGTTGTGTAAGCACCTAGTGTTGGAACTCTAACAATTTATGGGTCAAATTTCTTGACCTTGTTGAAGCATCTTAGTATTGCAAGAAAAGAAATGAACTATTTACAATGAGTTCAAATTGTTCAAAGGCTTATGTTTGGAGCTAGGGCAAGTTGTGGAAAACCTTATGGCCATTCATAAATAAGGGTACCTTTAGTTTTTGAGATATTTTACTATGCCATGGATTTGGGTTGTTTGGTGCAATCAAAACAAAAAGTGGAGACATTGCTCAAGGTCATGTTCATTATTCTTGTTGCTTCTTTTGTTGTTTTAGCCTCAAATGGTAGAGTGGGTCACAAGGGTTTAGTTGTAATAGAGGAACTAGCTTGTTGGTGTGTTAGCATTCAATTGATGAGAAAAGGGGGTGTTGATGTGTAAGGTGTCATTTGGCTTTTTGTTTGGTTGAATTTGAGATTTTTTTTCTCTTGAATTTTAAGTAATAGTGGTTGTCTTTCATTCTATCTTTTAAGATAGTTCTTTTATAATTATTGATTGATATTATACTATTTTTATTGTCATAAATAAAGGCCCCTATAAATTTTATTTTTAATTTATAATATATAATAAATAAAAGATCTTTAGATACATTAAAAATATAGGAAAATATTTTGTCTACTCTACATTAAAAAAATTGTAATATTACCCCTTAAAAAATCATCTATGTTAACTCTAATGCAAGATCAATCAATCACCTTTCTTTAATATAACTAACAAATTAGAATAATATACCCCCAAAATAGTTAAATATTTAAAACAAAGATTTTCATAATCCAAGTAATTAAGAGAAATTATTTTAACTCAAATTCTTTTGCACATTTTTTTCATAATATTTAGTTATCTTTGAATCTAGATATATTTTTAGTCCTTAAACAAATTAAGCTATCTATCCCACCAAAGGGAGAGCCCGTTTAAGTAAAAAATGTTTTCAATGCAAGAAGTTAATATTGCTACTACCTTTCAAAATTCTACCCATGGGCATGTATAAATTCATATATCTTGGGTGTTCTTTATTTCCACACATAAATGAAAAGTGACTATGTTGAGTTTCCAATCCAAGTATTTATATTAAAATCTTCTATTTGACCATTGATAAGTTGATACACAGTTAAAAACATAAAGGAGGAATCAATAAAATGATGTTTTGTGTTTCTAGATAAGGAAAGAATATGTATGTGTGTTAACAAAATAATGTTTTTATTTTATTGTTTTACTTAGAATTCGATTTTATTATCTACCATTTTTAGGTAATTAACTTATAATGACCTACATAATTGGTTGTTGGCATCTTAGAGACCCTTCACAAAAGAAAAAATGAGCTTTACCCTTGTGCCAAAGGGATTTTCATTGCTAGCTTCAGTTCCCATGCTAACTGTGAGCTTATTTGTGATGGCAAGTTGTGGTTGGGCAAGCACTCCCTATCACTCAGGTTGTGGTTTCCTTCTTTTAATCCCATTACAAGCCTCTTCATATCATTCCAATTTGGGTCAAATTACCCAATCTCCCTCTCCATTTTTTGGGAAGATCATGTTATGAAACTATTGGCAATTTTACTGGGCAACTTTTGAAAGTTGATTCAATTACTTCAAACATTGGTCACACTTTCTTGCCTACTTTCTAGTGGATATTGATATCTCTAGGGCTATTCTTAGGGAAGTCATTTTGATGGTTAATGATAGGCCTTGGACTCAAGCTATTTATTATGAAAGTTTCCCCTTCTGTTGTAGGAATTGCTTTGTTTTTGGACACCTTACTTTTGATTGACCCCATTCAAATTGTTGGAATGTTGGTTTCTCTACATGGTGGAAAGATGCCCTCTTCAAACACTTGACAATGGATGTTCCTAAGGATTTAGGGTCTCTAGATGTTCCTCATGAGTCTCATATGGTAGAGCACAGTGTGGCCCTAGCAATGTTTGCTTCAAAGGCTTCAATACCTCAATGTGTTGGTGGGGTGGTGGACCCTTCACATTCACGTTGCTTGATGATCTTTTCTAGTGATTGCTACAATTTCCACTAGACAATCAGCTTATCCAACCAAGCGCCCATCTCTTGTGTTGTCCCCATTTGAGATCTCAAAGAGGAATTTCCCCTCTCCTCAATCAAGCAATTTGGATAATGATATTGCTTCAACCATTTTCCAAAGATGGAAAAAAGGTCTTCTAAAACATGTATCTCAATCCCACAACATGGTCTAAGGTGTGAGATTTGCTACTTTTGGGTTTGGTATTGTTTAATTGTATTGTGTCTACTCCCCAAAACATTGTAATTAATTGTAAATTTCAGTTGTTTGTTGGTTGTGTTTATGTTATTTGTTATTATGTTTGGTCATGTTTTAGATTTTGTTCTTCTTAGCCTACTGGCTTGCTTTATAAAAGAGTTGGGACCCTAGTTTCTCATTTTATCTTATTAAAAACAACAAAAACAAATCTCAATGCAATCCATCACAACAAAAGGAACAACTTACTACACACCGTACTGCTAAAAACTTATATAAATGTTATTCCAACAAAACATCTAGCAATAAAAATTATTGATAAATTTTATAAAAAACCTTAGTGACTATTTTGTAGATGAAAAAATGTACAGTACAATCAATTTGATCTTTTTGTAGACTTTATGACTAAACCCAAGTACTTAATGTCTTTAAATTGTTATTCAATCATTTATTTTATGAGAAAGATATGGCATCCCTATTTAATATTGACACTATTATTGCCAATCCTCATATGCCATGCCCTATGATATACCTAAACATTTCTTGTGTCATATCTTACTAAGCGTGACCCTTCAAAATGATGTATGTTTTTCCTCATGATGCTTATTTTTTTTCTTGGTATTTTCTCTATGTCAATTTCCAATGCATGTTTCCTTAGAACCAATCTTTTACTTCTTCCTTTTAGGGATCAGAAATATCAATGCATCTATGCATTTCCAAGATACAATATAATGATTAACCAAAAAATAAGAATTCACTGTTGCATTTTAAAACAGAAAGCTACGTCTAAAATAGCAATTTGAGCTACAGAAAGTCATTAAACCTACTCCCAATACTTGGGAAAAACTACATTCAAAACAAAAAAGGAGCCAACAAGGAATTTCACAAATTGTAATTATATAGAAATGCAATTAAAATTGGCATGTCAATGTCAAAAATAGATCTTGAAGTCCAATTGCAAAAAACACAAATAAAACAAAAATGGAATTTTCATATAAAAAATGGCGTGGGCGAGCATTTTGCAAAGCTAATCAAAGAAAAATAAAAATGGAAAGCAGGAGATTATGAAGGACAAAGGAAATAAAGATATGGTCATCAATGTATCTGCCATTGTAAGTGGCGACGCAAAGGAACTCAAGAGGAAAGAAATTATAGGAAAGTTCATTGGGATAAAACACTATTGAACAATTGGAATACTAAGATGGGGGTGAATCAATATTCTGTTAAACCATTCAAACATTAGCCTTCCAATTACCAAAACATATTCAACTATTATAAGGAAAGCAAGCATGAAACATCCACAACATCACATAACACACAAACACTAGGATTTTTACGTGGAAAACCCAAAATGGGAAAACCACGGTGAGGGTTAGCTCACAATATATTATAACCGGTTATCGTATATTACAAAAATGCTCACTACAGGTGGACTCACTGCCCACAAAGAAAAAAATAGAATAAAGAAGGTGGCATACAACCTATTTTGAACTATTACAAATGCATCTACAATATGCAGGCATACAATTCCATTGAAGTACAATAACAATCTTCACACTTATTTGGATCAATGCTCTGCTTTGCTCTGCATTCGCACACCTTACAACTCAATTCAAAGTGCTCTGCTCAAATTTTCATCACACAATACATGTCATATCTATAGCTCATCACTTATCACAAAACACCAAAAATAATCTAGCATATATATTGGCATCAAGTGTAACATCAATTAGGTCGACCTAATTAGATGTAACACACAAAATTCAACTTGTTGGTCCCAAAACATATCGCGCCACAATTCAAAATTTAAAACTCCTTAAGACAAGTTGGCATGGACCTAAAATAGATCCCACATAAAGGCTCAACACATATTAACCCTACACATACTCATCAAACATGTTAGGTCGGCATGCCATAGGACCTAAGCAAAAATCCTTCAATTGTTCATCCAATTCACAACACATGGACCTCAAAACACAATACCATTTGGAATACAAGCTCAACTAACATCTGGCAACTTAACTTCAACACCGTAGCATCAAAGACTCATCCGCGGAGAAGTACAGAATCTCCCACACAAACACATTTTACAAAAAATGACTATGAAAAGCCTAGTTGAACTCTATCATTCATATCTCTTTGAATACTTTGCCAAACCAAATGAAATCTTGGATTTAGATGCATCAAAAAACCATAAAAAATTAGGTTAGAATCACAGAGCAAAATATTCCTTTTCGGAGTGGTGCAGACCCAAAAACTAATACACTGTTACATTGAACTGGCAGTTCTGACACTTGGTTAGATTTCCACAAAATTGAGCTTTCCAAACCAAATATTCTTCCACAAATGACTTCCTCAGCACCTCAAAAATATGTTAGGCTAAATCAAAATGATCCATAACAATGTTGACATCAATGAAAACACAGTTATGTATAATCCATGCTCATGTTTCCAACTAGCATCATCAATGACAATCTCCTCAAACTTCCAACAATCTCCCCCTTTGTCATTGATGGCAACATGCCAAAAAAATCTCAAAAATTCTCTTCAATACTCTCCCCCTTTGACATCAAAGGAAAAGGGTGCCTATATGCACTATTCTAATTCATTACCAAAACTCCCCCTAAATGATGTATCCATATATATAGTTGTGAAAATAATTGACTCCCCCTAAGTCATACTAGAACAAAAATCTCAAAAAGATATTGAAATGCAACTCTATATGTCCACATATATACAAGTAATTTGAACATAAGTGCATAAAAAGATAAAGAAATGTGTCAACCAAAGGTGATTGACACCTGCAATTTCTTCAATTGGTCCTCCCAGGCCTACCTCCCTTGTTCTCATTCATGCTTAGCCTTCGTAAGCAACCTGTTCTGCATTTCTAGCTCCAATAGCAGTTCCTCTCCTTTTTCCGGTGTAGGAGGTATCAGATTCATCTTCTTTTCCTTGTTAGAACTAAGAAGAGCTCGGGAAACAATTGTAAGTTTGGGATTGACCAGATCCCTTAATTCTCCAAATTGCAAAATGATGTGCTCTTTTTGTGCTTGCAGCTAGAAGAACTTCTTGTGAAGATCCTCTATGATATTCCTTGTAACACAAGTGAGGTCCACTGTTGGGTCGTATGCACTGGAGGCTGCATTAATTTGAGACTCAATAGAGTCCATTTCCTTCCTTATACTTTGTGTGGCTCTAGGCCACTTCATACCATACTGCAGCAATGCCTTAGCCTCACCTACGTATGCTTCTGCATCCTTCAACAATTCAAAAAAAATCTTGTGTGCAATAGCACATTTTTTTTAATCTCCAACATCTTTTGTCACTTAACCTCTTCTCAACCACTTTCTCTACCTCTACCTTCAATTTGGATGCATATGTTTTGAAGGAATCAATCAACAATTTGAGATTATCCATATCGGAGAGAGATGTGTCTATGTTTGTTCCAGGTATGATCTCCTCCAATGTCATAACTGCCTCATCCATTAGCTCTTCGCTCCTTTGATGTGAATCAATTATCTCCATCCTTGAAGATGTATGAAACAAGTCTCCTAGTTGAAGCTTATGGATAGGAGAGATCTTGTTCAAATCAACACTTGTTGCATGGGAAACTGCAGCTACTAAGAAGACACAATGGGTTGGAAACTAGGATGAACACTTAATAGATTTCTTAGAGAATCTCCAAAGGAGTCAAAAGATTCACCAAGTGACTTTGTAACTTCTGTAGCCTTTCCCTTTTTATCTGTAGTACCGGAGTTAGTAGTTTCATTCTTTTATGCATCTTCAGATGCATCCTTGTCCTTGTCTTCTTCTTCCTTTTCTTCATCCTTTTCTTCCTACTCTTCACCTTTCTCTTCTTCAACCTTTTCCTCATCATCATCTTTATCTACATTCACTTCCTCTGCAATTTTTTTTGTATTTACCGAAGGAATAGCTTCAACATTATGTGTCGGAGGAGTTGAGACATTTTCCTTCACAATGTCTTCTCTGATCATTTCCTCTTCTTTATTTTCTTTTGACATATCCTCCACTTCTGAAGGGGTGTTATCCAATGTGGCTTCTTCATTGAACTCATGCTCATGTTGAGCATCATCTGCATGTACCTCTTCTTCTATATTGAATTCCAGAGCATTGGAACCAATATTCATTTCTTCTTCAATTACCGGAGTTAGTTCTAACTTCTGCATAATTTTTTTTGCTTTGTCATTGATTTCTCTTCTGACTCTGTCTAGATCACTTTGGTCTTTTCCCATAAGGACTCTAATTCTTTGCTTGGTTCTCATCTCCTTGCCATATATAGTGACCAATGTGGCTCTATCATCTTCGAAGAGTGGAGAACCAACTCTTTCCAAAGCTTCATCTTTTAGCCTTTCATGTTCATTTATAGCTTCTTCCCTTCTCTTTAGCAAGATGTACCATACATCATCAAGAATATCATTTCTGATATTCTTCAAATCTACTTCAAGTACCACAATGAACTTGACAATAGCCTTAAGAATGGTGGCCTTGTCCACCTCATTTGATTCATTGTACAATTCTGTAGTTTCCTTCAACATATCATTTTGCACTATTTTTTTTAAAAGTTCCTCTGACTTCATTGGAGAATGAGGCCTTTCCGGTAATTTATGCTTCTTAATTTTCACCAGATTCTTCTTTTCTTCAACAGTCTTTTTCTTCTCCGGAGAATCCTTCTTGGCTTTCTTATTTTTCTCCCTAATATTAATTTTAAATGCTTCTTTCTCCTTTTCTATTTCCTCCTCATTGTCAATATCTATTATGTCAACTCTTCTCCTTTTTACACTAGCTTCACCTTGTGAAGCATCACTTTTTCTTTTCCGAACCAAATGTGGTCCTTCTTCCAGTTCTTCCTCCTCATCAGTAACATTTACTCCAATATCTTTCTATCTTGTGGCCTTTTGTTTCAATCTTCTTTCGGTTGGGGCGGCAGGAGGTGCAACAGTAGTGGTTTTCTTCTTCCCTACCTTGGTGGCATGTACAACTGGAGGGGATTTCTCCCTTACTGGAGGACTGGTGGTATTTTTTCTCTTCTCTCCTATAGTAGGTAAAGCCCCATAGGACTTTTGAACATATGGAGGAGTGGTAGTTGTTCTCCCTAATCTCCTTGAGATACCTGAAGCTTCTCTAGCACTCATATCTGCTTTGGCTCTCTCTCTACCATTTTGCACTTTTTCTTTTGAAATGCCACATTCCTGGGCATATATATCAACCATAGCATCAACATTTTTCTTGATTTGTGGCTCCTTTTGTTTCATATGGACTTCCATGGAATTTTCTTCAAAAGTCTCATACCTAGGCTTTGTTTCATCCTTCGTACTCTTCAATAGAATAGCTGCATAGCCATTAAGATCAGCCTTTGTTACTTCATAAGCCAATTTTGGAACCCAAACTGATCTTGGTCCCACTGCCTCCATAATGCAATGATTTGCAGAAACCAGGAAAGTGATATCATTTTTGTGTTTTTCCACAATAGACTTAGGAATCCTTTCTCTCATGCATTCTTCTCTGAAATACTGCAAAGAAAGTAGTAAGTGCATCTTCTTGTGCATTTGTGTCTCTGAGGATCCTCATGTAGTCTACAATTTGATTAGTCACATGCCTTCCACTTTCCCAATTCACCTTTCCAATTATGGGTACCTCCTTCAAAAAGTAGAAAAGCAAGCACATTACCAAGGTGCCATATTTAAACAAATATTCCGTCTTCTTGATCTCCTTTAGATTTTCCATCAGTTGTTGCCTAAGCAACTCACACAAGTCATAGTCTGCACCATTCTCTACCATATCATGTGCCACATGAATTGTGGTGGAAAAAACAAAGTTTTCCTTGTTTGTGAAGTAAATCTTATAACCAATGGCCATGGAAGCATACCTAACATCAGGGTTTCTGATAGGATTAACAGCAAGGACTCTCTAATCAAATGTTGCACCTATTTTCTACATTACAACTTTGTTTTTAACAAACTTTAAAATTGGAACCGGTCTGGTGGAGTATAAACTGGTGGTCTCTCTTATCACCTCCTTTGTGATCATGTGAGGCATATTAGTCCAAACGAATTGATAATGAATTCTACTCAGAGCCATTCTAATCTACTTATTATCCTAGAAGAAGTTTGGGAACCATTGCCATACATCTAGTTTCTTCTCGACTAGGGCTTTGTATTTCGGCTTAAGGTCAAAATCTTCACTAGTTAATTCATTTTCCCATACATCCATTAACTTGCTAGGGGAATGCTCATCCATATTTCCATAAATGTATGCCCTAATATCCTTTGTTAGTAGGACCCCATATGGAATGTGTGAGAAAGCGCTTAGAGGTCATCTTCTATGGCTTTTGCAGGGTATCTCTTAAATTTAGGTTGGGTCTTCTCTGAAACTTTTACAACCTTAGGTGTAGCCATCACAATGTGGATTCAAACTGATTTCAAACACAAATTTCTGAAAGCTAGGGCATGTAAGATTTGTGAAATACATTTTTAACTTTGTTCACCGAATTAGGGTTTCGATGCTTTGCAACTCAATTCACCTTGAACTCTTCAAATTATTTTTTTGTTGCTCTGCTCTCTTTGAATGCCTTTGGTGAAATGAATTTTCCTTAGCAAATTTTCTTTTAACCCTTCAAATTGACCTAATTTTGTAATAAATGCTTCAATTCATAAAGCTAGCAACCCTAAAACTATATGCACAATCACCTTCCAAAGCTCCACAAACTTCCGCAATACCAAATTTTCTTCTACAACCTTCACCAATAGATCAAGCATGTTGGTCTTTATCTCATATCTTCCTCCTCAGACTGTAGCACCTCTTTTCTAGTGGGAGCCAAAAGATATTCATTAAAGCTCCCCTTAAGCCATAGCTCTTGACTTAGTTTTCGGAGGAAACATCTGCACCGGAGGGTGGTACAGATTCTCCCTTGTCATTTGTCTCTTCCTCTTTTCTTCAAATCTTCTCCATTTCCTTCTTTACTTCAACCAGATCAACCTTTTTTACTGGTTCATTCCTCTTTGCTAGATTATCCTTCCTTGTATCTCTACTTCTACAAAACTTAGCAATATGTCCAGGTCTACTGCGATTACGAAATACAACATTCTTTTGAATGGTATTCCTTCCATTCATTTTAGATCCGCATTGATTAGCCTTGTGTCCAATCCATAGCATGTATAACAGTAACCATTGAAAGGTTGAATCATTGTACCATTGTTATATGTATTCATCATTTGACTTATGCACTCATTTGCTCTATGTCCAAATTTCTTGCATGTAAAACATTGACCAGTAAAGGATGAAACATTCTAATTCATTTTGATTCTACATTCCATTGTTCTATGTCCAAATTTATTGCAAGAATAACAAAAACCATTGAAATATGGGTACCTTTGAGCATTTGGTTGTCTAACCAAAGGTATTCTAGCATTATTTCTTTGATTCTGGATCTCGCCATTGTTCTTCATATCTTCAGTCTTCTCTAGTTCATTGATCTTTTTTGCATTAGGTGTTTGATCTGCTTTTGAGCTTTCACCTTTTTCAAATCCTAAACCATCTTTGTTTTTGGATGCTTTCTAACCTGCAATCAACCCATCAAGCATTGTAGAACTTGTCTTGAATTAAACTTTATGACTTCTTGCTTTCTCCAGATATGATCTTAGATTTACCACTTCTTGTTCAAACCTCATGCATTCATTAGATTTATTTTTCACCATTGCATTTAGACATTCCTCAACTATTTTCTTTTCTTCAACTTGCACTTTAGTTCGGTGATGTTTTCATTCGTGCTTGTTTCAACTATTCACTCACTTCCTTATGCCTTTCTCTAAACTTCTTGATTTGCTCTCTCAATTTTTTGATGCATTCATTTGCTTCTTTAACATTTTCCTTCAAATCTCAGTTTTCACCTTCAATTTTGTTAAGATCTTCAAGAGCAACTTTGAGTTCTCCATCTTTGTCAAACATGGAATCTTCTTCTATAAATCCAACAATAGTGATCTCTTTTGGCAGAATAGGAAACCTTCTATCAACCATGTGTTCAATCTCCAAGACCTTCCCAAAGCGGTTAAGCTCCTTCCAAGGAACCAAGCTTTGATACCAATTGTTGAACACTTAGAATACTGAGAGGGGGGGTGAATCAATATTCTATTAAACCATTCAAACATTAGCCATCCAATTACCAAAGCATATTCAACTATTATAAGGAAAGCAAGCATGAAACATCCACAACATCACATAACACATGAACACTAGGATTCTTACATGGAAAACCCAAAATGGGAAAAACCATGATGAGGGTTAGCTTACAATATATTATAACCAGTTATAGCATATTACAGAAATGCTCACTACAGGTGGACTCACTGTCCAAGTGGATTCACTGCCCACAGAGAAAAAGATAGAATAAAGAAGGTGGCACACTACCTATTTTGAATTGTTACAAATGCATCTACAATATGTAGGAATACAGTTCCAATGAAGCACAATAACAGTCTTCGCACTAATTTGGATAAATGCTTTGTATTTGCACACCTTACAACTCAATTCATATTGCTCTACTCAAATTTGCATCACACACAATACATGTTGCATCTATATCTTATCACTTATCACAAAACACCAAAAACAATCTAGCATATGTATCGACATCAAGTGTAACATTAATTAGGTCGGCCTAATTAGATGTAACACACAAAATTCAACTTGTTGGTCCCAAAACATATCGTGCCACAATTCAAAATTCAAAACTCCTTAAGATAGGTCGGCATGGACCTAAAATAGATCCTATATAAAGGCTCAACACATATTAACCTTATGCATACTTATCAAACATGTTAGGTCGGCACAGCATAGGACCTAAGCAAAAATCCTTCAACTGTTCATCCAATTCGCAACACGTGGACCTCAAAACACGATACCATCTGGAATACAAGGTCAACTGACATTTGATAGCTTAACTTCAACACCGCAGCATCAAAGACACACCTACGAAAAAGTGTGGAATCTCCCACACAAACACACTATACATAAAATGACTTTGAAAATTTTGGCTGAACTCTGTCATTCATATCTCTCATAATACTTCGCCAAACCAGATGAAATCTTGGATTTAGATGCATCAAACAACCACAAAAATTAGGTTAGAATCGCAAAGCAAAATATTCTTTTGCGAAGTGGTGCGGACCCAAAAGTTGATACACTAAACTGACAGTTCTGACACTTAGTCAGATTTCCACACAATTGATCTTTCTGGACCAAATCTTCTTGCACAAATGGCTTCCTCAACACCTCAAAAATACGTTAGAATAAATCAAAATGATCCACAACAATGTTGACATCAATGACAACACTGTTATGTACAATCCATGTTCATGTTGCCAACTAGCATCATCAATGACAATCTCCTCAAACTTCCAACAAACTCTTTAGGGAAGAATTACAAAAATGAATTGGCATACACTAGAAAACCTACACAGTACTCAATTTTTTCCCCAATAATTTCTTCACATGGCGATATTCCAAAGTGAGGAGAGAGAGGACATTTTGGAGAGGGATACATGGGTGCATGGAGAATCCTAGCTTTATCTACAAAGGTGGACATCAAAGTTCAATCCCTAGGAAACCAATCCAACAAGCAGCCCAGTTTGGATTCAACTCTACAACCTACCATTTGAATACTGGTAAGGAAAATACTTATCCATTATTGGGGATTGCATCGGAAGAACATTAGAAGTAGACCTACGAAAGGGAGAAACCCTAATCTATGCCATAATCAAATTAATCACAATCAAGGAAATTTTGCATACATTCAAACCGGTGACATCTATAGGGATATGGACTCAAGAAGTGGCAATTGAAAACCCCAAATTTTATTGTTTGAGATGTAAGAGTCAAAATCATAATGAATCTTCTTGTCATCACCCCCCACCAATCCCACTAAAAAATGGATTCTGAAAAGAAACACTACGATAGATGGTGGTAAGGAATGGATTGAGGAGATCCCCAAAGAACAAACACCTAATTGCATTGCCTCAAATAACGATTCCACATCCTCACTTAAGCCAACACCAATGGTGGAGGGTGTCGGAATATGAAGTCAATTCTATTGGTATTCCAACAGTGACGAATAGTCAAGATTGATATCTAGCTAGTGCTTCAGGTATGCGGTTGAAGGCTTACTATTCAACCTAAGGTTGAAATGATGGGGGGTCCCAAGGGGACTGTTGTAGCCCCCTTAGATGCCGAAGGCATTTCCGGCAAAGCTGAGTTTTTTTTTAGTATAGTACTTCCTATTTTTGGTAATTTTGACAAATGTTCGACATGTAGTTGCATGAGTCGCACTTTCTATTTTTGGAATTTTTTGTTCGACAAGGACTCTACAACTCGGATTTCTTATACTCTTATGAAGTCATGTTTACTAGAACTTTTAAAGGTTGTTGTAATTACGAATTTCCTAGAAAATAAAATACGAAAAATCTTTGTCCGTGATTTTTTCTTGGTATAATTTTACCAAGGTTTCCACATAAATATTGTGTTAAATTTATGCTTATTGTTTTTATATGTTTATTCTACACTATATTTTTTCTTATAGAGGGCACAAATTAAATCTCTAAATGGGCATTAGTCCCTTACAGATAGAAGGGTGAGACAAGCAAAAAGCTAGATCTAGTTGGATCAAAATTTGAAGAGTAAGAGATTGTGAATGAAATTAATACGGTAGATCCAAGACAGATTAGTCAATCGACATCCATAATTTTGAATGTTGGCAATAGACTAAAAGGGCATAAGAAAGGAAGGAAAACCAATAAGGACAAGAGAGAGGAGGGACCTCTTTGCAAAGAGAAAAATTCCATTAAAACATACTTGTTGAGGTCCCCTTCCTTGGGAATCAATGAAGATCCTCACATGGAATGTTAATCCCCCTAACAAGCAGCATATGATCAAATGCCATCTAAATAACCAATTGATCGAATGTGTAATGCTCCAAGAAACAAAATTGAACAAATTTAAGCTAAACATTCCTCCAACACTACAAAGGATGGTTTGGCCATTTTACATAAGGTATTGGTGCCTCTAATGGACTTGGCTTAATGTGGAAACCCAAGAAAGTGTCGATTAACATCATCAACACAACCAGTAATTGGCAATCAACAAAGGCACACAGTTTTTGTTCTAATTTTGAATTTGATCTTTTCAATATTTATGGACCATCCAAACCAACAGATAAAAGACTCTTATGGAACGACATTGAAAATGAGCTAAACAAATTATATCAAAGGAATACCATTTTAGGGGGTGATTTTAATGCAATATTGGACATCTCAGAGAAATTGAGGGGGGGTCAAGCATGCCTCCTAATCTCAAACAAACTACAGATTTCGTTAATCACAACGATTTAATAGATATTGTTCTAAGCAATGGAACATACACCAAGAATAACAGACGAAAAGGATTCACTAATATAGTTGAAAGGCTAGATCAATTCCTACTCACCTGACTAGATACAATCGCCAACATTAACGGTTTCACACATTTGTCCAATCTCCATGTCCGATCATTACCCGATGGTTGTAAACTTCATGGAGGATGTGCCACATCCAAAAAGACAATTTTAATTTGAGAAAATGTGGCTTCACAGTGAAGATATTATGGGACTCCTAGAAAATTGGTGGACGAAGCCAATAAACTATGAAGGATCTAGGATGTTTGTCTTTTGCAAAAGACTATAGCATATCAAAGAAAGGCTCAAAATCTGGAATAAGACAACCTTCAAAAACATTTTTCAAGAGAAAGAAAAAATAGAAAAGGAAATGGAGGATCTGAACCAAAAAATAATAGCAAATAGAATGTTTCAAGAAAACTATGTCAGAAAAAGAATTGCAAGAGGGTTTATCAAAAGAGGGCAAAACAAAATGTCTCAAATAAAGGATAATAATGGGACAATTTTAATTGAAAATGAAGAGATACAAAATGAAGGTGTTCGTTTTTTCAACAATCTATTATTAGGACATAATGATGCAGAACCTCTACAAAACAATTTTATGGATTTTATTCCTCACATCATACAAGATGCAAATAATGATTCGTTGACTACAATTCGAGAAGATGAGGTGAAAATGGCTCTATTTCAATTGCATCCAAACAAAGCTCTCGAGCCTGATGGCTTCATGGCGTTCTTCCAAGCATGTTGGGGTTTTATGAGTAAGGACATATGTAGGTTGGTAGAGGAGTCACGAAAAATTGCGCAGGATCCTAAAGGACATCAACAATACCAATATCGCATTAATCCCCAAGAAAGATGATTGCTCCTCCTTTGTTGATTATCAACCAATATCTCTATGCAACACAATGTACAAAGTGAATCAAAGTTATAGCAAACAGATTGAAGAAGATCCTTCGAACAATTATATCACATGAACATAGTGGATTTTTTACAAGAAGAAACATCACAGACAGAATAATCACTACACATGAGGTAACTCACTCTATCAAAAGGGACAACTTAAGGGCAATGATTTTAAAGCTCAATATAAGCAAAAGCCTATGATAGAGTTAGATGGAGATTCCTAATGAAGATAATGGAAAAGTTTGGATTCAATAACAAATGGTTGAAATGGGTATACACATTCATATGATCTCCAAGATACTCAATACTCATCAATGGATCTCCATGTGGCTTTTTTGAAGGAGCAAAAGGTATTAGGCAGGGGGGTCCCTTGTCCCTATTCCTATTTGTAATTATGGTTGATGCACTTAACAAAAGGATCACCCAAAAGGTTGCAATAGGTCAATGGAGCAACATCATCGTTGTAGAGAACATCGCTCCACTAACGTATTAGTTATTCGCTAATGACACTCTCCTATATGGTACACCGATACTCCCAAAAATGGAGGCAATCAGAACAACTTTAGAGGAATATACAAAATGCTCGAGGCAGCCATAAACAAAGACAAATCGAGGATTTATTTATTCAACACTCGAAAATCTACCCAACAAACACTAGCCAACACAATGAGATTTTCCATCGAAACCATACCAGGTTTATACTTAAGCATTCCTCTTTATGAAGGAGCAGCGTGCACCGTCCACTAGACAAACACCATTTCCAAGTGCAACAAAAAAAAAAATCATAGAAAGGAAGGTGGTTAATGCTTGCAGGCAGAATCACAAAGCTCAAGGTTGTCATCGCTACAGTACCAATTTATATGCTATCTTGTGTTGGTTTAACCACAAAGGCAGAAAAGGGCGTCAAAAAGATACAAAGATGATTCCTATAGGAAGGATCAAATGACTTGAAGAGGATTTCATTAATCACATGGGATACAATCAAAAAAGACAAAAATTGGGTGGTGCCACAATCAAGGACATCAATAAACAAAACTTAACATTGGGGGCGAAATTAACCTAGAGAATGTTTGAAAATTCGAACGCACAATGGTGCTAGATTTTGAAGGGAAAATATTTGGATAGCAATGACCCCAAATGTATTCTCGCAGTGGCCAATCCCCCACGTGGATTTCCATTGTGGAATTTCACGATGAGATCAAGACACATAATAACAGAGCTTCTAACTTGGAGGATTGATTCTGGAATCAGTACTTCATTTTGGCACAACTCTTGTAACGAGTATATACCAATGACAGAAATACCCAGAATTGAAGCACAAATCCAATTATCAAAGATAGAATATGGAACTAAGGTTAGGGATTACACGAAAAATCTCCAACACAAATGAAGGCCAAACATACAAATGGAAGCCCTTTGAATTCCTACTGAACACAACCAAAGACAGTCATCAACAAATTATCTTCAAGAATTGCTTTACTGGCTAACAAGGAGGATGAACTGCTTTGGAGTGGCACTAAATCTAGAAGATACACAACTATGGTACGAAATACATAAAACCAAAGCTCGTACGCAAGAATAGCCATCGAACTTGTATTGGGGTACAAATGTACTTCCCAAGGCAACAGCTTTTGCAAGTGGGCAGCCCTACATCAACGAATACTCATCAAAGATGGGCTTCAAAAAATTGGTTTTGCTGGACCTCATCAATGCTCATTGTGTGAAGCCAACAAAGAAAAAGCAAACCATCTTTTTCTACACTGTGACGTAGCCGTGGAATGTTGGACTTTCTTTCTTTAGAGATTAGGATGGGCAGGACCACTCCCATCATCTATACCATCCCTTTTTCAAAGTTGGCCTAGATTACATAACAACTCACTATGGGGAGTCATATGAAAATCCACTCCAACCACAATAATATGGAAAATATGGAAGGAGCAGAACTCATGCATTTTTAGAGGTAAAGCCACAAACATGAAATCATTCATTAACAAAATCAAGATCGCCATATGTGAACATCAAAATGTGAGAGTACGAAGGAAGAAAAAGTGGCACTACTCAAACTGGGATAAAATGCTTTCCACTTGGCACTTCCTAAAACTCCCATATTATCACCCCAAGTGTCAAAATGGAATGGATGAATGAACGCATGCCAAATGGCACCTATTGTCGAGTGGATGTTTGAAGCTCAATTTTGATGGAGCATTGTGCGCAAATCCCGGAGCATCTGGTGCAAGTTTTATCATACGTAATTAACATGGTCAATTTTGTGTTGGGCTAGAGCGATCAAACTAGAGACAAGTACCAACAATAGAGCAAAATTTGAAGCATTAAGGGAAGGCCTATAATTATGTGTAGAAAAAAATCTCAAACCCTAAACTGGAGGCTAGCAACGAGACTAGACCAAGCATCGGCTTGCCTCAAGAAGATTGGTGATTACACAATTAAACATGTTTACAAAGAGGCTAATCAAGTTGTTGACTATCTTTCAAATTAGGCAATCTAGCAAACCGCGAGCAACAAAATATTTGAGAGGATAGAGGGTTGGAACAAGTTGGACAAAATATTAAGGACGGATTGCACAAAAGTACTTGAAAATACAAAACATCTGAGAAAACATAATCTCAATGCACACTGTAAACAAGGAAATTGATATAGTGAGAATGCCAAGCACAAGATTAATGGAAAGTAAATATGCATGAAACTAATGGCAAGCGCGAGAGGAACGATCAACCAATGTCCTTGACACAACATTGGGATGCTAATGCTGAATTTCAAAGTACTCAAGGAAATGGTAGATAGAATGTGATCACATCATGCATTCACAAGTCCTACATGAGCAATGAACTTGAGCACAAATCAGCCTATAAAATCCAAAGCAAATATCAACAAGGCAAAGATGGATAGCATTCTAGTTCTAGGTAGTGTATGCCCATGTGCATAGGAAAACCTATCTGTGCAGCTACAGTGCGTCTTCAAGATTGAAGACCCATCATTGGAGACTACCATACAAATGGTTATTGGAACGTGAAAACTCGAAACAAGCCACATTCATGACAAGACACTCATCAATATATTTATTTCCACGGTAGTAAGAGCCGTCGGAAGGAAAATGATCAAGAAACTCATGGCACATCATTTGTTGAAGAAGGAATATGCTTGGGAAGCCATAACTACAATCTCAGCTTTTGACAAGTTTTCAAAAAGTGATCTTCGCGATACAGTGGACTGCAAGATGGTGAGGAAGAACAAAAAACTTGTGGAAGCTGTAGACTTGTATCGCTAGTGTTTCTTCAAAAAGAATATGCAGCCCTTCCTCAACTTCACCATTACACATCAAGGGCTTTTCACTGCAGCTGAAATAGATAGGATGATAGAGCTTGCCACAAGACTCATCACTATCTACAATCATAAGACAAGTTGTGGCAAGAATATAACATGACTGAAAATGTAAACAATTTTAAATTTTTATATAATTAAATATAATGGGAGCTACCCCCTCGGTAGCAATTTGCCAAAAAATAGAAAAGAAAAGGATTTTTCATATATATATATATATATATAGAGAGAGAGAGAGAGAGAGAGAATTGTTATGTAAGTTTAAAACTAGAACTTCAAGTCTAGATATAGTGAGATTATTAGCTGAATGTTCTCCATCAAACATTTCTTCATCCTTACCATGTACATGGCCAGAAATTTACTCCCTATAGCTTTAGGATGAAAAGCCAGGTATGAATGCCATTAAGTTCCTAATCTGTTGTCCATTCCACTTCTTCAAGTGAACAACTTCCAAAATACTTCAGTTCTTATAACTAGATTACATAAGCTTAGATTTCCCAGCATGAAGATCCTTCAAGTCCTTTGATCGAGCATCCTACCGTTTACATTTAATATATATCCAATGTTAATTTGTCTGCTCCTTAACTCAAGAAACATTCTCTATGAACCCCTTTACATCAAAAGCAGAACTTTGATCCTTCTTTGTAATGATGCCCTGTTTTACACAACACATTTTAAATATTATATTTTAACACATAAATTATAGTTGCACTAGTGCAATGTATCAAATGAAGAAAAACAAGTTTAAGATCAAACTGTATTTTTTCAGAAATGACAATTTCTTCAGAGAGTAGATATGACAATGCACCTTTTCAGTTATAATGGCTGAGATAAGATCTGCAGGGGTAATGTCAAAAGCAGGGTTCCAAACAGAAATCCCAGATGGCGCTACTTGTTGCCCTTGGCCACCAAGAGCATGAGTTAGTTCTTTTGGTGACCTCTCTTCAATTATTATTTGCTCACCAGTGGAAATAGAGAGATCCACTGAGGTCAGAGGAGCAGCTACATAAAACGGGATTTGATGGTGGAAAGCTGAGAGTGCCAGATTATATGTCCCTATTTTATTTGCTGTGTCACCTATGAAAATATAATATCAAGTTAGCAAGCCTTAACCTACAAGAACAAATGTTGCTGTCTAAATTCAGCAGGCCAATCATCTATTGAAATTTAATTTGATGAACATCAATTTCAAATATTGTAGCAAAGAAATTGCAGGATATTAATAGTAATTCTAATTGCATACCATTTGCTGCAATCCTATCTGCTCCTACAACTATTGCATCTACACGACCTGACTTTTGCAATGCTGCTGCAGCAGAATCTGCTATAAGAACTGCTGGTATATGATCGTGGACCAATTCATATGCAGTGAGCCTTGATCCCTGAAAGAAATTAAACAAATATTTAAGTAAATATAAATCTTGATATTGAAATCATACACAGTAAATTTGTTCGAGTATGAAATTTCAATTAGATGCAGAGAGCTGGCTCTTAACGTTCAGCATTTTTCATAATTGAGAGGTACAATGGGGAAATTTCTTGGGATAAACATTAAAAAAACTTCTGTTGCTTTCAAAAACCAAAAACAGTAGCACACACCAGGAGTGGTCGAAATAAAATATTGTGAAAATTTCCACCTAATCTCTTCAAAAAGCAGTAAGCCTGTAAACTTATGAACCATAAATACATTCTCCATGTTTAGAGAGGACCCTTAATCCAATAATAACCAAAAAAGCCTCTTAACATCAAATAAACAATCAGCTGGCAGGTAGAAATTACTACATATGCTAAAGTAGACAACTTTTCAAGTTGAAATAATTCATGATAACTTTTCAAGTTGAAATAGTTAATGATAATTTTGCAAGTTACATTAATTATTAGAATTTAGTTACGAACAACACTGAACAGCTTTCTTGAAGATTTTTCAACATGAGGTGAATTCTTAGACTAAAATATAAAGTAAAATTCTCTCACCGAGACTTACTAACAACCATCCACCAGTACCTGGTTGAACGGCCTGGTTTCTGTGCAAAAAGCAGTCTCTAACAGTCCCTCCGAATGTAGTGCACGAATAACACCAAGAGCGGTACCATATCCAGCAGTTGCAAGGCTGGCCATACATTAACACATCACCAAGTCACGTTAGAATTATACAGAGTTCACAAAGAAAGGGATATATCAAACATATTATTGAAGTTCTATCACACCTTCCAGTGTTACAATGAGTCAAAACATTAAGGTTGTGACTTTTATTGGTTTGGCATTGAATAAATTTAGCCCCATGTAAACCAATTGCTTTGTTAGAATTCACATCATCTATCAGCATTCCTTCAGCAGCTTCAATATAGGCCTGTATTCAAAAGAAATTTAAAAACACTATTAGAAGTATACATTAGCAGCATATTCATACAAAATGTTAAAACTTGATTATCCACACATGATTGGACCTCAGCAGTACTTTATATACTAACTCAAAGTACCTTGTTCTGCATATTCACCACCCATTCCTCTGCTGATCTATCATAGCCACTACTTGTCTCTCTATTAAACATACACCAATTACTGCTTGGCTCTCTGATCAGCAAAAGATGGATCTTATACCAATGAAATATACTGATTCATGTGAGGAAATTGCCCATACCAGCCATCAATGTATAAATCAGGAAAACAACATTAACAGATGTAGAATAAGCTGGTAGATATAAAACAAGGTGAACCCGTAGAGAAAACCTAAATGCCATGCAGGTCCCTTCAGAGTTGGATAAAGATACTCCAGACATAATGAAGTTTGAAAAGAATGAAAAAGTCACATCAAATGTTTAACAAGCTGGAGAGCTAGAATGTGAACAATTCACTATGCACATGGAGAACACAGATAGGCTTTCAAAACTGTGACGCCAAAGAAACAGAATCTATCTCCTACATTACGAGAATCTCTTTCCTACGGTTCACACATCGACAACAATTACTAAGACGATTGCCAAGTTGGAAACCACACATTTTTACCTGCTACAACTTTCCTCTTAAAAGCACACTTTTTGACCTGTTACCACTTTTCCACTTAAAAGTGCACTTTTTGACCTACTACACCACTTTTTGACTTACTACACCACTTTTCCACTTAAGAGCACACATTTGACCCATTCCACAATTTTTCCACTCAAAACTACATCTCTTGGCTTGCTATGACACACATTCTACTTAAAAGTGCACTTTTTTGACTTGCTATGCCTGCCACTTAATAGTGTACTTTTGACCTATTTTGTCATTTTCCATTTTCACTCGTGCATTTTTTGACCTGCTATGTAATGACCCCATTTTTAGCACTATACTGTTCAGTAATTGATGGCCTATTCCCGAAGTGTTGTTGGCTAGTCAGAGGCAGAATTAGGGTTTCTAGCTATTTGGTGGGTTTTGTTGAAGATTCAGGAGTTTGCATGTTGGAGTTTGGCTGTTTGGATCCTGGATTCTTTCTGGGTTTTCAGAGAGCTTCGCAATGGTGGCGCATGCATTTCATTCTGAGCAACTTCTTGAATTTACTATTTTTAGTAAATTCTATATTTAGCAGTGGTCCAGTCAGCACCAGCTCAGTCAATTTTCCTTTACTGGCAATTCATTGGGTAATTTTGATTTTTGGCTTAAGGGGTTCATTTTGGAGAGATAAGTTATTTAAAGCCAATAATGTTTTATTTTATAAAATAACCCCTTGTCCTAGTAATATGACTAAGTCATTTTAAAGAAGGGGACTTTGAGGGTTATTCTCTCATGAGGAACATATTGCGATTTTTCCTAAAGTTAATTGCTCAAGTGGAATTGGACGCCAACCTTGAGAGATGTTATTTTATTTTAAAAGTGATTTTTATCTCTAGAGGAATGGGACGCCACTTAGAGGGAGCAGATAAAACAAAGTCAGAAAACCTAAAAGTGTCTTGTGGTGGGGCGCACTTCTTAGGGTTTTCAAGAGATCTTCTCAAAGGTCTATATAAGGAGGCTATTTCTATTCTTTTGGATCATCTTATGTCTTCAATATTGTTATGCTGCCGAAATGGTAATAGGATTGCTTCGAGGAATGAATGCCTCCTAACTTGGCTCTTCTTCTTGCTTGAAAGATAGCAACTAGTTGAGAGATAGTTTGTAATAGGTTTGTCTTGCATTTCAGTTGAGTATCTTGCATTTTTGGAGTTCTAGTTTTGCATTTCAATCTCATTTTGAAGTTGTTGAATATCATAGCTGATTGTAAGAATTGCTTATATCTCATGAAATAAAAATATTATTGTTCTGGGCATTGCATAAATCCTTTTCTCTATGTGGGGCGACCATTCTTGCAAAGTTGTAGATTTTTCAATGAAAATTTGGATTTTTAAAAGCAAAATCGCCTCTCTCTATTGGTCGTTCCATTCTGGTCCGCCTGGCAAATGTTTAGAAAAAAAAATACTTCGATTTGTTAGCTGTTTCTTGGTCTAGTCCTCATTGCCATCATTATAGCTTTCATTTGCATCAGGTCTCATGTCATTCTGGCAAGTATTGAGTGAGTTGTGAGTATTTTGGTGAGTTCTAGGGTTGCTGATTGCTTCATTTCAGTTGCTGGTCTGTTATATCAGTCATAGATAAATGCAGATTTGTGAGGAGTTTGAGTCCAAAGAGGTTTGTCAAGCATTGAGGAAGTCTTACAAATTATTGCAGCATTGAAGAACTTGGATTACTAGGCTTTGGCAAGATTTCTAACATATTGTAAGCTGATTAGTAGTATTATCAGCAATTCTCCTATCTATCTTCCAGTTACTTTATTGTACTTCCCGCTGCATAAGTGGAAGAGGCTGGCTTGCCGCCTATTTACTTTCAGTTAATAGTTGTAGGGACCCTCTGACCATATGCTCGCCATCACTCAGCGCCATCCTTGGTTAGAGTTACTTCAGCTCATCTGCATCTAGATCCTCTGACCATATGCTCGTCTGTCCTAGACGCATTCTTGGTTAGAGTTCCCTTTCAGTTTGCATCTGCATTAGATCCTCTGACCATATGCTCACACCTTCCCATATCGAGATCCCAGTGTACATTCTTGGTTAGAGTTGCTTACGCAACGTTTTGGTTTTAGAGCTAACCTTAATGGGTGCGTGTTGATTGTAATTGCATTTGAAAAAACAATAAAAAAATTAGTCCGGTTCATTTCAGTGGTATCAGAGCCATGCATCCTACCATCTTGTGCCCATCAAGGTTTAGTTGACAGTTGAATGACAGAGGAATCAGTTTCTACACCAGAGGTCAAGACAGAGTTCAGTTCAGTTTTCAAAAGTTCTAAAGATGTTGCATTTTCTGAGGTCCAGAAATCGTGAGAAGTCAGATTCAACTATGGTATCTAAGGAAGGAAAGGTTAGTGATGCAGTAAGGGATTTCATTGAATATGCTAAACAGTATAAAAGACAATGTGAACATGAGGCTGCCAAACTCTGTGAGCAATATCAAAACATGCCAGATGATTATAGGTAAAATGTTTCATTTGATGCCCATTTGAATTGTGTGGCGTTTCTAAAGCCCGAAAAGTAGGAGATGGTGGACCACATTTGGAAAATGTTAAAAAGGGAAGCAGAACAAGCCTTGGTTGAAGAATCAAAGAAGGAAGAAGATGAAGTGCCTATTTGTGAATTGCAGCCCACAAATATGCAAGTTGAAGAGAAAAATCACTCATCTAGCATTGAAGATGGCACAAGCAAGGTGCACATATCACATCAAAATGAACATGAGCTCGATAAAGATACCTTGGCAAGTGAAGAGTTAAGGGTAGAGTCCCATAATACTTCCCTTGACTTGCATGTAATAGGAAGTAATGAAGATCAGCTTGGTAGGACTATTGTTTGCGATGAGTTCGTTGAAGAAAAGGAAGGACATATTAGTGATATTGGAGGCGAATCCCATGAGTTCATGCATACTCATTTTGAAGATTTGATGAAGGATTTTCTTCTTGTTGCTGACCCAACTTCCCAAGAAATTCCACATGAAGAAATTGGCGACATACTTTTCCATGAAGGGCCCGAAGAAGATAGGGATGGTGAAGTTTTCAAAACAGCAAGTATAGAAGGTTCTTCACTCCATTTCCGTGGTGGCGTTATTGGACTTGGGTTTGACCAGCAAACTGAACCATGGGAAAGAAATATTTTTGATGATATCAGCTTAAGTGATTTGGGACTTGACTTATTCAAAGAGTCATCACTACAAAGGGAGCATGATAAGTTTTTTCCAGTTGATCATCCTAATCAACCCACTAGCATTTGGGATTCGTGTGTGTTGGCACCAAGGAATGAAAGAGAACCGTTGTGGGATGAATTTCCCTTTGACCCTGATGAAGACCAAAGTTTCATTTGCATTGCAAGCTATGAGGAGGGCACAAAAGGAAAAGTTGTCTTTGATGAAGTAGCTTGCTCTGAAAAGTTCCATGGTGATCCCTTCAAGTTGGTTGCAGCCACCAAGGAGGATGTTTCTTCTAAAACTTTCAGAACGGCATTCAATGATTCTTCATTCGAGCTAGGGGCTGCCATAGCCTTTGATCAAGAAGACGGTGAGGTGGATGAAGAGCTAGAAAACCAAGTGGCTCTTGAAGATGTAGAGTTTGAAGGTGTTACTAAACACAAATATGATTTTCCAATGCATGAAGCTGATTACAAACTTAGGGATGAAGAATTTGTGAAGTATGATGCTTTTTATGACAATGAATATTATCCACTAGTCAATGGTGAAGTACAAGAATGTTGGAGCAGCAAGGAGGGCAGTAAAGACAAGAGACAAGGTTCTGATTTTCAGTTGCAGCCCATCAGCAGTTCACCATCTTCGCATTCTTATGAGTGGAAAGGTCAATTCAAGGTGTTCATTGACAAGGAAGTGCAAGCTCTATCCCTGTTTGACCGCACACACAGCTTGGTTGAAGAGCTTTACTGGAAGGATCAGCTTGAAGAGAGACGTAAAGGAGTGACCGATGAAGTTACTCTTCCTAAATTGCAACTTATCAGAGATTCCTTGGAGACCTTGAAGTCTGAGTACGTGCACTCTATTGGAGAATGGGATCATGCCTTTGAAGTTGCAAAGAAGGCCATTTGTGCTTTTCATGAAAAGGAGAGTACGATTGATGAGCTCACTCTGGAGCTTAAATCAATAAAGGACAAGTTGAAAGAAACTCAGTTGGATCTAACAGAGGTTGAAGACCAGTTTGCAGATTTCAAACTTTTCAAGGAGCAAGAGGATGCACAAAGAGCTGAAGAAATCAATCAAGTGATTGGAGATCTTAACTGTCTTCAAGAGGAGTTTGATCTTGAAAGCATTTCAAAAAAATCAAAAGTTGCATGTGCAGATTTGGATCAGCAAGATGAAAAGAATGGCTTCCAAGTTTTTGACAATCCCTTTTTTGAAGTGGGTGCAGAAGCAACTTATGACAATCCTCTCTTTGTTTTGAAAAATGAGTCAAGTAGTGAAGTGACCAAGCATGAGGTCAAGCATGAACTCCAATCTAAGGATGCTTTGATTTCATTATATGAAGATGTGACACAAATGGTGATTAATAATCTTCCAAGGTTGCTTGTTAGCGAATGCATAAAAGGCTTTGAGGATGAAGTCTCTACATGGGAAGTGTTGATTCGAGGAGGTTTCCACATCTTCGACATCAAGATGTTGATGCGACAAGTCTTGGTAGCTAATGGTAACTTCATTACAGCAGCAAAGAGTGAAGATTTCAGACCTACTATCCAGAAGGCATGGAAGAAAAGTGGACCAGAACTTGGTGGTTGCATTCTTGATAATCCCTCCCTTGGGTGGAGTGATGTTTTGGTTCATACTAGTCAGTTTTGGGAGTTGAATTTGAAGCCACTCTATGTTTCATACTCCAATGTTGTTGAAGCTTTCATGGTTAAGCTTCAAGGATTCACTAGATGGTACATCAGTTTTAAGAGAATGCACCTGATTCTCACTAGCACTTGGGAGTGCGTTGAGATTTCTTTTCAAAATGTTGAAAATCATTTTCAGTTGGGTATCCATGCTTGGGATTCTCAACATAGGTTGATGGAGCTTATTGCTTGTGGAAAGAAGAACTTTTGAAGGGATAAGGATCAAATTTCGAGATTTGTTGGTGATGTTCCATTTTTTTCCAGCCACTTGATGGTTTCGTTTGTTCATCAACAAATGGATTGGAAAGAAATTTTGAGTATGGGTTGGAGAGATGAACGATCGGTTGCTCTTGGGAGTGACTTTCAGCTAAGACAAGGGCAGATTTTGAGACACAAGCTTGCTATTTGGAGGCAGATCAACCACCTTACATGTGGAGTTACTTGCATTCAGGAGAGTGGGTTCTTCACTTTTGGTCTAAGAAGTGGTAGTTTTCAGTTGGAGGTTGCTCTAGTATATTTTCCGGCCACTTTGGAGGTGTTATCTCGCAACTCAATGCCCATCTCACACGCTCACACTTGGGAATTTCTTTGGTGCTGTTGTTTTTCCTTGTGTGAAGTACTAAAATCATATTGCACTTCGCAGACTTTAGCCTTGAACAACAGAGATTATGTGTTCCTTCACACCTATTCTACTTTCCAAGTTCATCCTTTGGAGGTTTGTGATGTTAACTTTGTTAGTTTACTCTCATTGCTGGTTCGGGACAGCGAACTTCCACATGCTCTGGCTTTTCATTCTGAGACTTTTGGAGTTGGAACTGTAAGAGTGATTAGAAGTCTTCTTGGTGGTGTCAGTATAACTCAGTTGGTGCATAGTAGCTCCATGAGGAGACGTGAGTATGAGTTTGTTGAGCTCTTGCAAAGGATTGTTTTCCCCTTTGCAAGAAGATTTGAAGATGTCACATTTGCCATCAGGGCTTCGTTTGTTACCATGTGGAGGTATCCTGAGGAGTTTGATTTTGAGTTGAGTAGCCTATCCTTCTTCTTGCCTAGGATGGTGATAGACAGTGGTATGATTAATATTTTTGACTCAGAGCATTTTGAACATGAGACATTGCATGATATTGATCTTAGTCCTTTAAGATTTCTCAGTTTGAGTATCATGGATGGTAACACCTTGGAGTTACAAGGAAGGTTAGTACAGCACTAGCATGATGTTTTCAATGATGTGATCAAAGTGGTGCAGCATCGGCATGGTGGGTCTTTTCTGAGATGGATTTGGGAACCAGGGATCATACTTGTTTGGGTATGGGTCAGTCTTAAATTTTCTGGAGTTGTGGTGGTATTGCTTGAGGACAAGCAATTTTGGGAAGGGCGGACTGTAATGACCCCATTTTTAGCACTATACTGTTCAGTGATTGATGGCCTATTCCCGAAGTGTTGTTGGCTAGTCAGAGGCAGAATTAGGGTTTCCGGCTATTTGGTGGCTTCCATTGAAGATTCAGGAGTTTGCATGTTGGAGTTTGGCTATTTGGATCTTGGATTCTTTCTGGGTTTTCAAAGAGCTTCGCAATGGTGGCGCATGCATTTCATTCTGAGCAACTTCTTGAATTTACTATTTTTAGTAAATTCTATATTTAACAGTGGTCCAGTCAACACCAGCTCAATCAATTTTCCTTTACTAGCAGTTCATTGGGTAATTTTGATTTTTGGCTTAAGGGGTTCATTTTGGAGAGATAAGTTATTTAAAGCCAATAATGTTTTATTTTATAAAATAACCCCTTGTCCTAGTAATATGACTTTAAGTCATTTTAAAGAAGGGGACTTTGAGGGTTATTCTCTCATGAGGAACATATTGCGATTTTTCCTAAAGTTAATTGCTCGAGTCGAATTGGACGCCAACCTTGAGAGATGTTATTTTATTTTAAAAGTGATTTTTATCTCTAGAGGAATGGGACGCCACTTAGAGGGAGCAGATAAAACAAAGTCAGAAAACCTAAAAGTGTCTTGTGATGGGGCGCACTTCTTAGGGTTTTCAAGAGATCTTCTCAAAGGTCTATATAAGGAGGCTATTTCTATTCTTTTGGATCATCTTATGTCTTCAATATTGTTATGCTGCCGAAATGGTAACAGGATTGCTTCGAGGAATGAATGCCTCCTAGCTTGGCTCTTCTTCTTGCTTGAAAGATAGCAACTAGTTGAGAGATAGTTTGTAATAGGTTTGTCTTGCATTTCAGTTGAGTATCTTGCATTTTTGGAGTTCTAGTTTTGCATTTCAATCTCATTTTGAAGTTGTTGAATATCATAGCTAATTGTAAGAATTGCTCATATCTCATGAAATAAAAATATTATTGTTCTGGGCATTGCATAAATCCTTTTCTCTATGTGGGGCGACCATTCTTGCAAAGTTGTAGATTTTTCAATGAAGATTTAGATTTTTAAAAGCAAAATCGCCTCTCTCTATTGGCCATTCCATTCTGGTCTGCCTGGCAAATGTTTAGAAAAAAAATACTTTGATTTGTTAGCTGTTTCTTGGTCTAGTCCTCATTGCCATCATTATAGTTTTCGTTTGCATTAGGTCTCATGTCATTCTAGCAAGTATTGAGTGAGTTGTGAGTATTTTGGTGAGTTCTAGGGTTGCTGATTGCTTCATTTCAATTGCTGGTCTGTTATATCAGTTATAGATAAATGCAGATTTGTGAGGAGTTTGAGTCCAGAGAGGTTTGTCAAGCATTGAGGAAGTCTTACAAATTATTGCAGCATTGAAGAACTTGGATTACTAAGCTTTGGCAAGATTTCTAACATATTGTAAGCTGATTAGTAGTACTATCAGCAATTCTCCTATCTATCTTTCAGTTACTTTATTGTACTTCCCGCTGCATAAGTGGTAGAGGTTGGCTTGCCGCCTATTTACTTTCAGTTAATAGTTGTAGGGACCCTCTGACCATATGCTCGCCATCACTCGGCGCCATCCTTGGTTAGAGTTACTTCAGCTCATCTGCATCTAGATCCTTTGACCATATGCTCGTCTGTCCTAGACGCATTCTTGGTTAGAGTTCCCTTCCAGTTTGCATCTGCATTAGATCCTCTGACCATATGCTCACACCTTGCCCATATCGGGATCCCGGTGTACATTCTTGGTTAGAGTTGCTTACGCAACGTTTTGGTTTTAGAGCTAACCTTAACGGGTGCGTGTTGATTGTAATTGCATTTGAAAAAACAAAAGAAAAATTAGTCCGGTTCATTTCATGCTATGCCACTTTTTCACTTACAAGTGCATTTTTTGACCTCCTTTGCCAATTTTGTCACTTTTGGCAACATTGGCCAAAAGTGTGCAATTCATGCATTTTAACCACTTTTATGTCTTGGGTAATTCTCAACATAACTTTTGCATCCAAGCTCCAATTTGCATCTCATTTGATAAATTGGAAAACGCGTTGGCTACAAAATGACATTGATTAGAGATTAAAAGCATGCTATCAATGAGCACAGGAGATAGGATTTGACAATGAATCATTAGATGAAAAATGGCATGTTTGACTAGAAAAATGACTACAAAAAAATACTTATGGGTACAACAACTCTTAGATTGCTCTATCCAGCATTTTCCTACACTCTACTTCTTAAATTACAACTGAAAAGAGATAAGCGATCTCAACTGGGTTTTCAAGGTTCTTAAATACAGCAATAAAATTCCCCACAACACCTAACCTTTTTTCTCTCCTTGCTCTCCCTGCAACAATCCAGCCCCTCATGGTGCTATCCCCCAACAATCCCCTAGTTTCTTCAATTTTGAGGGGCAATTTAAAGGTCATCCCCAACTATAGGAGGATGTCCTGCCTGAGGCAACATAAAGCCATCTTCAGGACATCCGACATTTCCAACAGCTCGAGGATGTCCATTGAATATGTTGGGATGCCAAGATATTCATATCAGCCTGCAAAATGAAAATGTTGGAAGTACCACTACTTTTTGCAAGCATTGAAATCATCAGATGGGGATTACTTGCAGCTGTTCACTAGCAGCAATCATCACCTCTTGTGATTGAATTTGATTTTTCAGATTTGCAATAACATTATCTTTTATTGAAAAAGATTTTGGAGCAGCAAAAGTTGATTGGTTGCTTACCTAAGATATTGTACTAAAAGTTCAGTGTTGCTGGTTTTAGAGTCCTCAAAGTCAATAAGAGCCCTTGTATTGGATGTCAATAAGCAGAAACAACAAAATATAAGGACATACATAATTCCAGAACATGACAAAAAAAGAAAAAACAGACGGGAGCCATATCAATTACAAAATAAATCCTCCTTGACCCTGAGTGTTAGTTGTTGTGTTAAGATCAATGGATCATTAGCATCTCCATCATCACTTTCCTGAGATCATGCATCACTGATAGATAGGATGTATCTTCATATCTTTTTAAGTTGTACTCCAATGTATTGGCTTTGTGGTCTTTATCAGACTTTTGACACTGAGAAGGCGCCCCTCGCAATCTTTCTCGAAGCTATAATCTGGCTTCTAGACTTGGAATTGTAAGACGTGGTAATAGCCAAAGAATCTTACTGCAATTTCAAGTCTAGAAGCCAGATTATAGCTTAGAGAGAGATCGGGAGGCGTGCCCTTTCAGTGTCAAAGTCTGATAAAGAACACAAAGCCAATATATTGAAGTACAACTTCAAAAGATGTGAATGTACATCCCATCTGTAAGTGAAGCATGATCTCTCTCTCTCTCTCTCTCTCTCTCTCTCTCTCTATATATATATATATATATATAATTTGACATCCCCTGTCCTGTCCCCCAAAATCCAGAATTATTTTTGTTGTGCCAAAAACATTTCCCAACGCCTCCACATCTCAAATAAACATAATTAAAGTAATTGCAAAATAGTATGCTTGCTTTGGTCACTGGGTCTCAAACATGCCTTGTCTAATCTTCTAATGCTCTTATCTCATTAAGCTTAGCTTTTATAAAATGTTTTAAAATATGCACATTATCTTTTAGATGTTACAAATAAAAAAGGCTACAAGAAGTCTTGTTAGAAACTAAGTATGGGAATCAGTTAGAAGAAAGGAAACCAATATAAATGAGCACTGAGGCATTTTATTTACACCTCTGACTGTCTGCATTACCCACGAGATACAAACTTGTCTCTTGGACTACCAACCAGTTACTTAGGAGGGAAAGAACCAATATGCATAATGACATAATCAACCCACTTGCACCCCACAAATTTGTCCACCTCTAAAGCCAAGTCAAAATGGGATTATTGCAACAAGGATGCAAAGCTAGTTGTGTTCCCTGAGGTAATAACAGTTGAGTCCAAGTTTAGCCCCATCTGATCATGGCGAGGTATTATCAGACCCTTAATTTCCGATGAGAGCAAACTCCCTCTCGTTGGTATCAAAAGCAAGTCCCTTTGCCATTAATTGTACACTATTGTAATGTCCCCCTTTTGGATATACTTTAGATTTTGCTCTAAATCACAATTTCTATGGAAGAGTAAGAAGTATATCTTAAATTACAACTTCCAATAACCTCAGATTTTAACCCTGCAATAATGTTAGTCAATAATTCATAAACAATTAATTGATCATTTGTACTGTTTGCAACATTCATTAAATTAGTTGACAATTATAATGTTCATTGATCTTTAAAACAGATAAGTAACTATCAGTACAGATCTAAAGTTATTATCCACTCTAATGATCAACCATTGGGAAGATTGGAGATGAAGCCACAATAGGATGCCCAGAGTATTTCCTCTTTCTAAGCCCAGGGGCAGATAGGCAACCCCCCTGGCCCACTAATGGCAGACACTTCAGTCATCCACTATGAGTGGTCTACTTAGCATGAAATCTCCCTCTCTCTAAGCCCAAGGGCAGATAGGCAACCCCCTAGCCCACTAATGGCAGACACTTCAGTCATCCATTATGGGTGGTCTACTTAGCATGAAATCTCCCTCTCTCTAAGCCCAAGGGCGGATAGGCAACCCCCCTGGCCCACTAATGGCACACACTTCAGTCATCTATTAGGGGTGGTCTACTTAGCATGAAAAGGCTATCCCCCTTGTACTTCCGTCTCCTCTTCCCATGGTTAATTGTAGAGGCATAAATATCTTATAATTGGACTAATAACTTAGTTTGAAATGCAGTCCTTATTGCTCTATATGAAATGCATGGAATTAATCTAATTTAAACATATACATCAAATAGCATACCCCAATATTTACGAAACTATGTGACTGCTATAATCTCAGTATGCAGATGTAATTATTAATGCAGATGACTTATCCTGGTCTGCTGTAGTTGCAGATATTAATCTGTATATATTTCTCAAAATGGTTCGATCTGTTCTTAATCATTCAGAGGATATTGCTTAGTATAAATCAAACGAAGAAGAATCTATTATCCATATTCATTTTAAAGAATCATAATTACTTCTAAGGCTCAATAATTGCATAATCGTGTGTGTATATATATATATATGCTGATTTATCCAACTTATTTCATTCCTTTTTTCCAATCTGTTCATACACTATTCATGAATAACTCTGCTGCTGTATGTTCCTTCATTCCCAATCTGCTTTTCAAAGTGCAGATTTATTCCTGTGTATGATTCGATGATCCTAATCTATTAAGATATCTGCTGTTATATCCAGAAATATTCCTTCTATTATGTCCTTGCCTTTTCCCTTTTTCCATCTAATTTGACTTTTATATATCCCCCCCATGTCAAGTGAAATGATGCATCCCTTAACGAGGAGACAGTATTGAATGGCTGTGTCTTAAGTTAATAACTCTGCCTTGGCACCAATCGCTCCCTTTTTGTCACTTAAAACCAATCGCTGCCCTCTTCATAATTACTAATTTGTTATCTGTTTGTTTACTGCTGATCACTGCCTTTTGGTATATTAATACCTGCCTCAATAAGAATCGCTGCTTCATTAACTGGTAAGCATAAGGTAATCGCTGCCCATTCAACATTTTATTTGCTGCCTTTTAGCATAGGATCGCTGCCTTGTCCTTGAAACATAATAATCGCTGCTGCCATATATTATATATATTTTCTTATTTTAATATATTTATTTTTATATTAGTTTTTATATATATATATATATATATATATTATGATAATTATAATTATAATAATATTAAATTATTAATATTTGTATTTATATTTTAAATATGTATTGTTATTTATTTTATTTAGTTATTTATTTGCATTTCAATGCTTAGTTATTTTTATACTTTGGTGTTTTATTTCGGGGATATGACAACTATAATCCCCCAGTTCTCATGAAGCAAGGTGCAGCACATGTAGTAAGCACTTGTCCGCCTAGGAAGAACAACTAACTTCCTTAATCATATAATTCAAAAGAACAATTGAGATGCCCATGTCGCTGTATTATGCCTGATTTAGCCCTCTGAGACCATATCAGATGACTAAAAGACCCCCTTTGGAAGCCCTGGAATGCAAGGAAACTGCCAAATTTCAAGGGTTGACGAAAGGTACACTAGAGGTCATGCCCTTGTGCATTCCATCAATTAGTTAAAGATTAAGATTGTGAAAAATAGAAAAACATGTTTCTTGAAAGCTAGTTTAACCTTGCTTTATCTTAAACCAATCTAATTAATGGACATGCAAATTTTACAGGCTTTCATAATTAGCTTACTGGGAAGAAATACATTTGTGGAATAATTTTAAAGCACTGGCATATCCATGCAATAGGCCTAGACCATTCAATCATTACTTCAGCAGAAGCAAGTGTAACCCATTCTACACCATTTATTAAATGCCTTGCTAAATCTATTATTCTCTAAGTATGTGTACCCCACCTTACACCATTTCAACACAAAACTACAAGTTGCAAAACACTCAAAGAACTCTAATTCTCATTAAGAGAATAAAGAGTTAGCATGATATTCATAGTAAAGACCAAGCTTTTCTCAGGCTGGTGTCTAGAAAAGCTTCTCTATGCTGGAATTCAATCAAGAGTGACTCTTTCAAAATAAAAGTTTTGTGCTTGGTTTATGGATATCCCCCTAGTTGGTGCATGTTTATCGTGTTGAATGGTGGTGGTGGAGTTGGAGGTAAGAAAGCCTCATTACCAACATTACTTGAGTATAGGTTGAAGCATGGAAATAGTTTAAGAGCCACCTAGTTCAAATCAATAGGGGAAGTGATGATGGGGTTGGTGTTTGTGCAGCAGTTAGGAGTTTGGGGCCTTGCATCACCCGCTTTGATGAGGCTGTTCAGCTACTAATTCTTTACACCAAGCTGGCAATAAGAGCCTCCAAGGTGGTTTTGTGTGGTTTGCTTGCATTGTTAGCTCTGCCACACTAAGGGGGATTTTGCTAGTCATTTTGGGGCTGTTCATCCTGAGGGTGAGCCACTCTCATCGTTACCTCAAGTGGTACTTCCAATTGTGGTTGCTATGAGGAGGCTTGATCATTTTAATAAGCTAGTTCAAAAGCATTACAGGCCACTCAGGCTGCTGGCAAGTTTCTCTCTAGACATCCCACCCCATTGTTGAGGTGATTGATCATCTACCTTTATGATGTAAAACCAACATCTTGCCCATGAATCTCTAATGCGACCAGGATATGAGAATGCTAATGAGGGGTGTGATCAGGTGCAATGGCTATCCATTGGTATTGTCCCAACATGGGGTAGTTGAATGCTGTCATATCTTGATTTGCTCTTAATTTTCCTCATGTTGTCATTGGGTGCTATCTGAATCAGTGTCTTCATAATCATATATGTTATGTATGGTAACAAGAGGATCAATAGGAGAGATTTATTTGTCATATCTAGGGGAAAGAGGGTCAATAGGAGGGGCTTGCCCTTGACTTCTCCTATATCCAAACATAATCAATGTTACCATAGGCCTACAATATGGGTCGAATTGGTTCTCTTCAAAGGTATGGTTTTTTGACATCTATTATCCCTTGGGTAATAGTTGTCTTGAGGGGGCTAATCCACATTATTTGTCAATGTGTACATTTTGGTTCCCTTGGTCTGCATGGTTGTCATTACTATTGTAATTGTTGTTCTTCTAATTGCAATTGTTACCCCGTTGTTATTTTAGGCAAGTGGGGCATCTAAAATGTAGTGGCACCTCTATTGCTCTTTAAAAAAAATGGCATAAGGGGATTATTATTGTTGTTACCCATGTTTTGGCTACTAGTCTAGGCTTGAATGATTAACCTCCCATTAGCCCTATAAGTTCTTTTGCCACTATCAATGGTTGCTTGTTCAATTCAAAGGGCACACTCTAAAACTTCTTCATAGGATCCAGAGGGGAGTTTACAGACCTTCTCTCAAGTATCATTACTTAGAGCATGCAAGAAGAGATCACATAGTTCTCCATGATCCATATGGGGAGCATTGATAGAGAAATACAAGACTTGCCTCCACCAAGTCGGAAATGGAAAACTAATTCATTGTTGTCCTATTTTATATTCAAGAATTCTATAATTCTAGTTTTGACTAGCTTGTTCATGTCAAAAGTTTCTATGAACTCAGCAATAAGTTGTTAAAAGGAATGGATTGAGCCATTCAAACACTATTCCTTCCATGCTTTTTGGGAAGATTCAAGCAACTACTACATCCCAAGGTAGGAGTTCTCGAATGGTTATGGCATAAGCATTTAAGTGAGCATTTGGATCCCGTTCTTTGAATTTTGGAAGATCAAGGAGCAACCTAGGCAATATAACTCTTTAGATTGTATAATGCAAAGGTCCCTTTAAGTATTCTAAGTGTGTCCTAGAAAAGGGGTCATGCATAGAAAGCCATGGTCCTCCAAATGTGGATCATATAGGAGGGACCAAATAAATTTGATGGTTCTAGAATCCCAGGTTTGGTTTTTGAAACCCAAAAGGTGGTGCATAATTTTGGTACACAAGATTCCCTTGTTGAAATTCAGGAGGCGTCATATAGTTTTGCACTTGGTTTATAGGCATCCCTCCCAATTGGTGCATGTTTGTTGTGTTGAATAGTGGTGGCAGAGGTGAAGGTATGAAAACCTCATTGCCCACATTGCATGAATATAGGTTGAAGTATGAAGTTGGTTGAGGAGCCACCTTGTTTGGGCCAATTCAGCTGATGATGAAGGGTTGTTGTTTGTGTGATGCTTAGGAGTTTGGGGCCTTGCATTACCCTATGAGGAACTTTAATGAAGTTGTTCAACACCTCCTAGTTCTAGTATTCTAATTCTTCCAACCAAGGTGACAATAAGAGCCTCCACGATGGCTTCGTGTGGTTGGCTTACATTGTTAGCTTTGCAAACTTGGTGTTACATCCCACCCTAGTTTTCAAAAGACTACTTTTACTTTCAGTAAAATTTGCAATGAAACATTATAAACTCTGAAAAACAATGATGCTATGATGAAAATTATGCAATGTTTTGTTTTGGTTTCTGGTTAAATTATGAATGCTTTGTTGCCATGAAACAGAAATAATGCTTATGCAAGGCATTTCTTATTGAATAAGAAAATTATAGAATGAATGTAATATGATGATGTAACTATATTGTTTATCGGGATAACTACCCTTGTTTCCTGAGTGATGATCCAGGTTGAACCGAGCACCTCCAATTCGAATGAGGGGGAGTATCATCTGGGAGAGAGGTGAAGTTGGGAAGAATTTGGTTTGCCATTTGAGCTTGTGTCGGTTCTGAATGACTGTCAACCCTATTAGGTATTGGTCAAGTCTTGGGATGCTTGAGGTAAACCTTTTAGGGTTAGTTTGTCTTATTTTCTGCTTTACGATAAAAGGAAGATTAGGGTTTGTGTTTTCATGTGTTTCTCTTTCCGTCATGAGTTTAAAACCGAACGAATGTATAGTTATGCAAATGTGATTAAGCGGGGAACCAAACCATGCATACACGAATTTGTGTATGTGTACATGGACGCATGTACACGTATGAAGGCGGAACTATACATCTACAAACGTGCATGTATGTTCACATGCACATAAACGAATACGTGCATGCACGTGCAAATGCATACTTATACATTCGCTCTATTTTCAAACCAACATCTTGGCACGATAATTCCTTGCTGGCGTTAAGGCCAAGTTAATTTACCTTATCATCGCAATTCACAACTCTTCAGTTGTCTTACTCCTTGGTAACCGGTCGGCTTACAAAGTGGAAGTAATTATTTAGCTCGACCTCTTGTGGCGGAAAACTGACTAAGTGATATCTATAATAACAATGTTATTATATAGTTATAATATCAATATCTTATTTAATGCCAAATGGTGGAAGTGGTTCGATGTTTATAATATTGTTTATATACTTTTATATTAAAGGCCAAAAGGCCGACTTTGACCATCAATCTTTCCTTGCTTAAATTGTTTAACCTTTGCACTAAGGTCATCAAATATTTTAATGTATTCTTTAAAAGCCACGTATGGCGGGTGGAAGCAAATTATGGGCTGTTTATTGTATCGCATGTTGGTTTTATTATGCCCATTATAAGGGCTATCAAATCATTGAAAGATCTCATATTTCCCACCTTTGAGTTGGCCGATATATTAGGGGCCATATTATGTAAAATTGCGGTGTCTAATATGCATTCATCGCTATATCAAAAGCAGCGATATTAGTAAAAATTTGATCTTGATTTCTTGAGATGATAATTATTAAAATAGTAATATATCACGTTAATATTCAATCACATTCCTTTAATTTAGCTTTGTAACTCATGCTACTTCTTCCGTTATTTTCCATTTTGGCTCCAATCACGTCTCTGTGATTGTTGATCGCCTATCATTGTAATCTATATATTCTTTGCTCTGTTAATAAAGTAATTTGATAATTTACCAAACATGGTATCAAAGCTGAGGTTCGAAGCGGGAAAGATGTTTTTTTCTAGCGCCAATTTGTTTCTGATTCTCATGTTTTTTCAAGTCTTCTCTAGTTCAAATCGCATTATTCTTTGGTGTCTAAAAATTGCGACTAAGATTTTCTAAAAAATGCGGATTTAGAAGACTCTTTCTTCATGCAAAATCGTGATTTTTTTTAAAGGCGAGCTTTTTCGTGAAAATTTGTGTGGGATTTTTTTGAAGGCGTTTTGAGAGTGGATTTGGCGTTGTTTGTCATCTAAGGGAGGGTTTTTAAGCACATTTTTGGATGCAATTTTCTGTATTTTTCTAGCCACACACGACCTCTCTGATAGACGCGATTTAGGGTTCGTTTTGGCCTAAGCTTCTTCTTCTCTATTTGGCGCGATCTTCAAGAAATTTCTGCCGCGTTTTGTGATAGCTTCTGGGCACGCATTTTCTGTTCCTCTTGGTCGCGTTTTGATGTGCCTTTGGGATGCTTTTTTGTCTATGTTTGAGCACAGATTTTTAATACCTAAGGCCGCGATCTTATCTACATTTTGGCCGCGTTCTTTTTTTTTCCAACTCCCTCTAGCCACGATTTTGAGCTCCTGGTAGTCGTGTTTTTTTTCTCCTCCTGGGTATTTTTTCTGCGCGCGACTTGGACGAATTTCTGCTCTTATTTTTTGGGGCGATCTTCTGGCTTTTTCGGGCAGTTTGTTGTTCGAGGGTTTTTCTAAAGATTTGTTTTTAAGTAGATTTCTTGCTGAAGTATTTCGACGGATTTGTTGTTGCAGATTCGAGGGTTTTTGAAGAGTTTTTGTCTGAAAACAAAAATAATAATAATGGTGGTTCTACTACTGTCTGGATTTTTTACAATTTTTTGAAAAATTTGAGCTAGTTTTGATAAAAATTATGGGAAAAATAAAAATTTTGTAGAGTTTTCGAAATTTTTCTTAAAAAATTTACACAAAATTTTGAAAATCTTTGAGAGTTTTTGAGGGTTTTTTCTCAAAAATCTTACAGTTTTTGAGCCTCTTTTTCAGACGATTTTTGAAAAATCAAGTGTTATGCCAACTGATTGTCCAGTGTTTTGTCAGCTGATCACAGATTTACCTCGTTTTTCGTGCTTTGGAGAACGGGAGGGATGGCGTCTTTGTCCAATATTATGTTGGAAAGTTCACAGAGGTTCAATGGAAAGAATTACAACACGTGGAAGCAGAGGATGCTTACCATCTTTGAGTACAGGTGTCTGGATGCGCTTGTTCTAAGTACAGAAGTTCGACCCACTTGTTGATGTATGTTTTATCATTCACCAAACATCAGAATAAAAATGTCCAAAGACACTCTATCCTCTCTTGAAAAACCACCGCATAGGCGATTCCAAGATTTCTTTAGTCGGGTCTCGACGTGTGGATAAGCTCAATGGTCGTTGTGATAATGCTGGTAATAAACAAGGGGACTTACGTAGAAAGTCTGCACAAGTTAGGGACTTAGGAAATTTATCTTTGTAGGTTCTCAATTAGGACTTTCAATTGTGGATCTCAAAAAAAATGGCAAAAAGAATAGGGTTCAGAGAATCTAGTCTAAGCCTAAGAACTCAAGAGACAGTAAGGACTCGGTGAAGAGAAATAAACCATACTTTGTTTCGCCTCCTGCAGGACAACATACGCAAAGTGGGTGCAATCTTCAAGGGGTTTGTGAGAATAATTTTCACACCTCGAATGAGGTTGAAGTTAAGCTTCCACGTTTAAGAGCTCAGGCTAACTTTACAAATCGAATGCAAATCATCCATTCGAAAAAAAGTATGAGCTACACTTCACCATCGAATCAATACGATCAATCTCTCATTCAATTTAACAACTTTTCAAAGCAAATTCTATTTAATCTAACTTTAACTCTAATCTATGGCGGAAGGCAATATGTAACCTCGCTTACTATTCAACAATAAGAAGTGATTCAAGGCAAATCATGCTCAAGAGCTTTTATCATTCAAAATAGTCTCAATGCGACAATATACATAATCTGTCTCCACACAAAATGAAAATGAGAGAGCACTAGTTTATATAGAGCTCCAAAAATGAAATGAAGGGCCGAGATTTAAAACAAGATCAACGGCCGAGATTATTACAACCAAACCCTAATTAGGGTTTCCCAAAATAACAAGAGTTAATCATCAGAAAACTATCAGAAAAGTGGCAGTTCCAGCTACAATCTAGGAGAGGCGTCCCTATCCATTTGAGTGGCATTGTGCTTGGCGAATCTGGACACTATTGCAATGACCTCGTCCATCGTGACAGGAGGCAACATGCTGATCCGGAATTCGAGTCCGTCCAACTTCTCAGCACATCTAGTAAAAGTGCCTTCCCAATCTGCCTCCTGCTTCTCAAAATCCTTTCGAATGGATGAGAGTCTTGCCACTCTCGCAAAGTCTTGTTTCAAGAAAGGTCCAGTGGTCGAGAAGAAATTTTCTTGAACCTTATGCTTCAATCTCTCCAACTGCATGTCATTCTCCCGGATGACTTCACGGTCGAACACATCAGTAGTTATCATGCAAATCTTCTCCTGGATTTTCCTGACCTGTTCTTCAATTCCAAGCCCATCGACTCTTGCCTTCTCCAAGACTTCTTCTCGAATTGTCACTGCCCAAAACCAGTGATGAAAATCATATGCTGCCCTTGCAGCAATCACCTTTTTATCAACCAACTCCTCTCTCGGAGTGCTCTTCAAAACTCTAAGGCTTGGAATAAGCCTTTCTTGCATATCCGGGATACCTTCCCATGTTTCTGCCATATCCATCAGCCTGGAAAGAAATGAAGAAGTTCGTCCATAGGCCAGTGCCAACTTTTCCATGAACAAGGCCGCTTTTGTGCCTTCACTTGCCATCCAGTCTTGTGCTTCCCTGGCCGTCACCATTCCGTGCTCGACTTCCTTGGTCACCTCCTGGGATGAACCGAGGAGAGGAGGAACAGTCGCACTGCCCTGATCAAGTGGCTGGGTCAAATGCTGTATATATTCTTTGAGACGTTTGACCTCCTTTTTATACTCCTTCTTCTTGGTCACTTCCTTTTCCAGTCTCGCTTTAATGGTCGAGACGGAATTATCTAACTCTTCTACTTCCTAACCTTTCGAGGTCGGACCAAGGTCAACAGTGGTTATTGCATACTCCTGTGGAGTGATTTCGTCCTGTGGCTTGTCCACTGTAGGCACTGCAATGTGCACGGAACGGTTGCCTGTCTCGTTCTTCTGAATGGTAGAGAACTTCCTGGCGGGCTTCTTGACTGCAACCTGCTCTAATCTTGCCAAGAAATCGGCAGTATCATCTTCTTCTTCTTGTCGAGCCTCAGCAGGCACCTGGATTTTCATCCTTTCCAACAGCCAGTTTGGAATTGTCGACTGTTCGATGCCATCCTCTACTTGAACTTCCTCCTCATTCGGAGCATCCACTATCCCTCTGAGGGCGGAAATCATTCCTTCCTCTAAGTCATTGTCCCGGGCTTCTATGTCATTGTCTGAACCTAAAATCTCTGTGCCTGTTGGTGACGCAGGCTCTTCATCATCTAGTTGAATAGGCTCATCATTCACTTCCTGAGCTGCAAGAGGTTCGAGCATCTCGACCAAGGAGTCGTCTATATTGGCCACAAACTGGTCAATGTTCCTGGATGCTGCTGACCGAGAAGGCTCTCCTTTATGCCTCTTAGAAATAGGCTCTGCACTTGGCATTATTTCTTTTCTTTTCTCCCCAATCCTGACCAAGTCCTGATGGGATGCACCAGCATTAGAGGAATATGACTCTGATTCGCTCAACAGATCATATGTGAGCGTGACTCCTTTCTGCCTTAATTCCTGAACATGATAATCGACCCACCACTGAGAATATTTCGTCACTGGCCTCATCAGGGTGGCTAGGTCTGCGTGCTCTGGCTCTGACCATTTCACTGGAGGGAGAGGTCGGCTTTCCTCAAAGCGAGGCTGGACGTGGTTTCCATCATCTTGAAGTTGATCAGGCACTCGACAGAACTCAATTGTTCTCATGAAATCCAAGGACATCCTGGACCACATCTTCCGTCTGATCTCATATTCATCTGCAGCATTTGCCCAGAAATCCTCCAATTCCATCCTGTGCTTGTACTTTATTCCTTCCACTGTCCGGATGTTATGATGTGGGTCATAGTTGACCCTGGACTTGTATGCCGTGAAAGGGTACCATTGGATCTCTAGTCTTGCACTTTTAGCCGCCTGTGCTGATGGACAGTACTCTAGCATGTTCCCGATGAAGAATGGGAATGTGACGAACGCCTTCTTGGTCGGCCTCTGAATATTCTGGTACTCTTCTAATTGTCTTAAAACCTCGAGCAATATCATCCGATTAGTCGGATAGATAGGCAATTTATAGGGATTTCCAGTAAATCCCTGGATCCTAATATATGTGAATTTAGGGAACTGGATGAACCAAGACCCATATTTGCTGATAAGACTTTTTGCTTCATGGCTCAGCCTTTGGTGCACTCCTCCTTGAAGCTTTCTGGTGATATGCATTAGGAATGCATCATGCACCCTCCTGAAGTGAGTCTTCTCCTTCAACTGGAGCTGAGGATAGCAGTCGTAAGGCTTGAGCTCGTTCTCCCCGTTGCCAATTTTGCCTTTGCAGATCAATCCTGGATACTTGTATGATCTGGCCAACAGGTATATCACATATGAACTCATGTGAAAAGACTTGGTCTCTTCAAGGTTGATCAGTTGCTCATGGAGGTTGTCACTTATCATTCGTGACCAGTTGAACATTTTGACTCCAGAGGTGATTTCGTCGATGAAATAGTACATCCAGCTCTCAAAGAAGGCGCCCTGCGGATTGCCAGCAATTCTGTTAAGCATCAGCACAATATCTCCGAAATCCTCCTTGAAATCCGTGCGGCGAGGTCTCTTAGGCAACTTCTTGATTGACGGCTTTGGCTTGTCCATCCAAACCTTGTTGACTGTTGTAGCGCACAAATCTGACTTGCTGTCATATAGCATTTTGGCTTCTTCTTTGGTCTTATAGACCGTTCTTGAATGTTCAGGGATGCCAAAGGTCTCCTGAATTGCAACTTCGTTCAGGTGTGCCAAGATCCTACCGTCAAGGGCGATAATCTGTCTTTTCTGAGCATCATAATGACGAGCACACTCCACCATTAACTCTGCACAATCCATTGCCGGAGGGAATCCAGCTGCTTGGAATATCCCGTTTCTGACCATTCGTCTGGCTATTGCTGTGGGAAGTCCCTTCTGACCGTATACTCTTTGCTTAAATTCGTCAAAATCCACATGTCCGAGGTCAATGTCCATGACATTCTTCCACTTGGAGATGACCTTGGTCTCCTTCTGAGCACCCTTGTTGGCGAACTTCATTTTCAGCTTCCTGGATAATACTCCTGCCGTGTCCGTCAACCTGCAGTCATAATATTAACATTAATAAAAAGACTTTTAAAATTATTAAAACCTCGTGCCTTGGATTTGAGAATTTGACTTTCAGCTATTTAGATAATTAATTTGCTGCGAAAAAGCAAGCTGAAAGTGACTTGAATAGAATTGAAAATTTTGCCAGAGCTTCGTCAAGATGACAGTATATGAAAAGATAGCAAATTTAATTGACCAATCACCAAACCTCAGCGAAGGAACGTTAAATGCAAATCAGATTTAAAAATCTGATTTTTTTGAAAAGTGCGCCCCTCTTCAAGAAGAATTCAGCTTTGAATAAATCTCTTTTTCTCTTCCCGCGAAAAATTCCTCAACATAACACTGCTTCTCCCTCTGGGAAAATTCGACTTTGCTTATGGACGAATTAATTGCCTGACAATTTCGAGAAAGAATAAATTTCTCTTCAGCTGTGTGTGAAAAAATGAGTTGCTGAAACTCATTATAATGCTGAGAGATTGAATTCGATTTAGCAACTGCCATAATCTTTCTCGATCTCGATTTGTTTTTATTTTCCAAACAGACAACTTTCCTTTTATCTTCCGACAAGGATTAGTCTCGAACTTATCCGGACAAATCTTACTGATCTTCAAAAATTCGATTTTTTAATGTTGATTTTTTTGATTTTTCGACTTTTAAATGAAACATTAAATAATTTAATTAAACTCATGGTGAATTTAATTTTCTTTTTTGTCGGATTTCATCTCCGCCTGGCGTGCTTTATTTTCGTCTGATTCGTGTCTGGCAATTTTGATTTTGTCCAAGGTATTTTAAGTTTCCAAATAGTTGAAAATTAATATTAAAATATTAAAATATTTCAATTAATTCCAACCCGTTCGTCTTGGACCCATGGCTATCTCGATCTTCCTTCCATTTTTCTTGGCTGAGAGTTTATTTTCCAATTTCGTCCTTAATTTTGTCTAGCCAAACCAAATCTTAAGCCATTCTGTCGAGAATTTCATTGCCAGATCCCTGTTTTTCTTTGCCGAGGCGAGATTTTAAGCTTATTTTGCTCTGCCAAAGTCAAATACTTCCTTGCTCAGTCGAATTTTTCTAGGAAAAACCTTTATCCAGATGTCTTGATTAGGCGATTTTCCTTGACGTCTGACATATTCTTCATCCTTCTGGCCAAGGACGATCCTTCCTTTCCCGTTGCCTCGTGCATTTTTCTTGGGTCAAAGTTGACAATTTCTCGACATTTTCTCCATACTTAGGCAAATTTTATCTCTTTTCCTCATCGTGCTAGGCACATTCCGTTTTATTCTTTGCCATATCCTGATCCTCTTTAGCACATGTCCTTTCAATCTTGGCATTTGTCCTCTCGAAAGTGTCACAATACTTAGCCAACGTCTTCATTTTTCATCTTTTTAGCCTATGTACTTAGGCAAATATTCGAACCTCTTCTTAGACTTGGCATTAACACTTAGCCAAAATTCTTATTATCTTACCATCTTATCATCTTGGGCGGATTTCCTTGACATCTTGGACAAAGATTATGGATGTCCTTGACACTTTGCTAGCTCCTCCAAGCGTGTGGCGGACTTTGTAAGTCTTTAGGATGAACTTTTTTGGACGCCCCTCTTTTCTAGGGTGGATTTCCTCAACTTCTTAGCACTTATTCTCATCATTTTATCCCTTTGGAAAGGATTTTCTACCCTTTTAGGCCCTCATACTTAACCAAATTTCGAAATTTCCCTCTTGGTAGGCATCAACACTTAGTAAAATTTTGATTTTCCTCTACTTCACATGCCTAGGCGGACTTTGGATAGCCTTCAGCCAAGTCCCACCTTTCAAGGGCGGACTTCATTAGCATTTTGGACGAGTTTCCAAGCATATGGCGGACTTTGAGGGTCTTTAGCACATCAAGGGCGGATTTTGTAAGGGATAAGGATGTCTTCAAGATGCAAGGGCGGACTTTGAAGGTCTATAGGATATCCCCCTTGGCAGATGGCGGACTTTAGAGCATGCAAGGACATCAAAGGTGGACTTCAAGGATGCATGGACATCAAAGGCGGACTTTAAGACCCTTTGGCACTTCCCTCAAGCACATGGCAGACTTCAAAGCTTGCATGGACAAGGATGGCGGACTTTGGGCAGTCTTAGGATGTCCCACCTTTATGCATGGCGGACTTCAGAGCTTCCTTGGACGTTGCCTCAAGATGCAGGGATATGATTCCCAAGTGCTGGGCGTATCTCAAGACCTTTTGGGCCTTCACATACCTTTCTTCATCCTTCTTTCATGGCGAATTTTCCAGACTTGAGCAGATTTTTCACAGATTTTACCATTTTAGAACTGATTTTCATGATTTCATCTTCAGATCTGATTGATCTTGAACTGGTTTTGACTGGTTTTTCCAGATTTTTGAACGTTTTGGCCTGATTTTCATGCTTTTTGAACTTTTTTTGCAAATTTTTTCAAAAAATTTCAATTTTTTCATTTTGCTTTTCTGAGAGTTCTATTGAGTTTTTCGAACTTCTGAGTGCGTTTTCAGAACTCGGGACCCTTCTAAAAATAGACACTTTCCAAAAATAGAAACTTTCCAAAAATAGAAACTTTCTAAAAATAGAAAAAGCAACCCTAAAAAATAGGGAACCTTGTTTGGTCCAAAAATGTCAAAAATGAAAAATCGAAAAAGCAACTTTTCCTAAAAAATAGGAAGTCTCAGAATTGGCCGAATTTACAGTCGATCTTCATCTCTTGGGCCTTCTGAGCGCTTCCATGACGTCTACGCACTGATTCAAGCATGAATTACTGACTCGGCTCGGGTGACTCTCGGCAAACTGACCTGAAACTCTTGGCAAAGTGATCTCTCGTAACCGTTGCAAGGAGACAGAACCCTAAAAACTAGCAGGCAACTGGGGGTCCCCATCAACGATGGGGCGATGTGTGAAAAGGTCACAACACCACTGCTGTTGGGAAGGATCAAGACAAGTATGATGGAAGTAATAGGGAGGCAGTAATGCTTCTTAAATTATCTATCACTGATGACATGTTACCAAAAATACCATCTGGTAAATTTGTTGCGGAGATCTGGAAGCATTTGAAAGATCTTCATGAGACCTCAGACAAGGGAAGGGCTTTCTTTCTGAAGAATATGCTCTTTTCTATTATGATGGATGACCAAATGTCTTTGCAAGAGCACTTGATGAAAATAAAAAATATTCGCGATCAATTGGGGGCCATTGGTCATAAGATAGAAGAGGAGGATATGGTGGTGATCACTTTGAAGAGTTTGCCACGTTCCTACGATCATTGAAACAATCAACATTACATCCACCAATGTTGACTTGAAGTTTGATGAGATGTGCAACAAGCTTTTGCAGCAGGATCGGTCGAAGAAGCAGTTTGGGAGCAGCAATGTGTCTCCTAGTGTTGAACAAGCATTTACTGCCAAGGACGTTGGCAAAGGCAAATCCACTCAGCAGAAAGGACGAAGCGATTCAAAGGAGGGCTCCAAGAAGTCTTTTACTTGCCATTATTGTGGGAAGATTGGTCATATACAGAGGTATTGCAGAAAGCGGTTGGCTGATGAGAAGTCCAACCAGGAAGCATCTCAACAAAGTGCTCACGTAGCGGAGCAGACTAAGCAGAAGGAGTCTGCACACTATGCATTTTGATGACCAGCACAATATGGGTAGACTTAGTTTTTAGTTGATAGATTAAGCATTAAGGGAGGGTATTAAAATAGTAATATATCATGTTAATGCTCAATCACGTTCCTTTAATTTAGCTTTGTAACTCGTGTTACTTCTTCCATTATTTTCCGTTTTGGCTCCAATCATGTCTTTGTGATTGTTGATCGCCTATCATTGTAATCTATATATTCTTTGCTCTGTCAATAAAGTAATATGATAATTTACCAAACAATAATAAGATATTTTCGGTTGCCTTTATCCACCAAAAATATTAATACTATCTTCCTTGGCCACGTAATATTAGTTTTGATGGTTTCTTTTATTTGCGCATAAGCCAAAGGCTAGAATTATGTGGGAAGTCGGGAGTTGACAGTGCCTTCTCACAATTAACCAATTCTTGAAGAATAACATGATTGGCCTGGGTATCGAACTGATTTATGCCTTAACTTGGGGGTAAATCTGAAGACAATAAAAAGTAAGATTGTTGGAACCGCTTTGTAACTAAATTTGAACGGTTATGCAATGGTTTAGGTGTCGTGTCTCGACCTGTTATTTATACACTTTCCTAAGATTGTACAGGGGTGGGCGAAATAAAATACTTTGCTATGTTAAGCGATTCTAATCTTTAAAAAGGACTTTTCTTTTCAGTCAGAGGAGGAGAACGACAACAGTTTGAAAAACAGTGTTCTAATTGGAACAATGTAGGGAGCAGTTTTGTTCAGCAAGAGCCTTTCTTTCAGAGATAGATTCATCTCTCATCTTTCCTAAACCTTGAGCAGGCATGTAATTATTTCCACTGTTCTTTTTTCCACCTCTTAAAATGTTGAAAGATGGCGCTTAGAAGCTCTTTGGAGCTGAATTAAGAGCATGTTGAAAAAGCTGAAAATTATGCTATAGACTGATTTCAGTTGGTTAATTGAGTCTTTATAATTAAAAGAGGAAAACCTGAGTTGTTTAATTCTTGCTATTTCTTTTAATGAAGAGCTTGTTTGAGAAGAGTTTGGACTGTTGCACAATCTGTAATGTAATACTTGATCGTTTCTTTGTTCTTAAAGAAGAGCTAGTTATTGTGAAGAGCCTTGAGCTTGTTCTTTTGCTTTGATTGAAAAGTGCTCAAGAAGTCTGTTTGAATTTGTCCTAGAAGGGCTTAAAAGATGTTCTTGAATTTAAATCTGTTAAGAATGAAATATTTCTCAAACTATGATAAGAACCCAATTGGAGCACCATTTGTGCAGGGTGGCAAGATTGTCACATTTAAAAGCAAATACCAGTTTAAAGGCCAAATCTCTATGAGTTATAGAATATCTCTATTCCAAAAACTGAGTTGCCAAAGCTAAGGTCCAAACCCTACTAGGGTTTTCTTCTGAGTCCTTAATATTTGGAAGGGATTCTTGAGAAAAGAGCTATCCTTTTGAAGTTTGGCCATTCAAGTCAAGTTATAAAGGGAAGAACCCTAAGGTGTTAGTTAACTTAAGACAACGGCCAAAGCCAAGATCTGAGGCTCATGCCTCATATTTTGGGTATACAAGAAAATGTATCTTTAAAGGGGCAAGTTTGCCCTAGTTTGAAAATGTATCTTTAAAGGGGCAAGTATGCCCTAGTTTGAAAATGTATCTTTAAAGGGGGCAAGTATGCCCTAGTTTGAAAATATATCCTTAAAGGGGCGAGTATGCCCTAGTTTGAAAATGTATCCTTGCCTTATTCCGGAAGGGTTTTGAAGGAGTCCAAACCTAGTGAGCTGTTTCTTTTGTGTTTACGTGTTGGGCAGAGCAGGTAGCTCCAGTATGACCTAGGTCAGTAGCGTTTTCCAAGTCAAGTAGGGTGGGTGAACCACGACTACGCTCTAGAAGCATTTGTACAATTGTATAGAAAACTATGGCCATAATAAGTGCAAGATCCACTGCTTGCACTTATCACTTCACCGTGACCCACTTGCTTAGCTAGCTAGAGTTGTCATGTTTGGTTGGAGGGTATCCATAGTAGCACGACAGTGTTAATTAAGTAGGGCACAACACCAGGGCTCAGATGGCAAACTGAGAGGGTTCCCAACAAACCTTTCGTTGAAGGGTAGGGCCACTTCCAGTCAGGAAGGTGAGTGGGGGACTGCTTAAGTCCAAAGTTGGAGGTAAAGCACCCAGATGATGCTCTCCCTCTTGCAGGTGGCATGTCGAGTCTTGGAAAACAGTAAAAATCAAATGAGGTTCTCTACTCTAACCCTATTCTCTCACAGTTCTTGATTTAGCTTAATCAATTAAATGCTGAAAAGATTTGTATCTTGTTTTTGATATTGGTGTTATCAATTAAAAATTAAAGATGCAACTTTCTTTGTATAATTATGCAAATGAAATATAGTAGCAAGATGGTTTATGATTACTTGTTTTTCAAAAAAATTATAAAATATTCACTTCTCTTGTTTATGTTTTAAACTTTTGGTGAAAACTCTCGGTTAATCTGTGTCAAAAGGAGATGGTTGTTACACTTGGGAGGGATTCTATTGGTCATTTCGGGATTGTTCATCCTAAGGAGGACGAACCATACTCATCAATTCCTTGGGTGGTATTTCCAATTGTGGTTGCTATGAGGAGGCTTGATCATTTTAATAGGCTACTTCAAGAGCATTATGGGCTGCTCAAGATCCTACCAAGTTTCTCTTTAGACGTCCCACCTCACTATCAAGGCAAGTGGTCATCTCACTATATGGCATAAAACCAACATCTTGCTAATGAATCTCTGATCAAACGATGATACATCAATGCTAACAAGGGGTGTGATTGGGTGCAATGACCGTCCCTTGGTACTATCCCCACATGTTGTTGTTGAATGTTGTCATATCTTGATTTGCTACTAAATTTTCCTCATGTTCTTGTTGGGTATTATATGATTTAGTGTCTTTATAATCATATATGTTATGTATACAAACAAGAGGATCAATAGGAAGGTGTATCTCTCATATCTAGGAGCAAGACAATCAACAAGAGGGACTTTCCCTCGACTTCTATATCTAGAAATAGTCAAGGGTATCATAGTTACCATAGAATAAATGGATGAGAAGGAATGAATGGAGGAAATGGATGATGAAAGACTTATCACAAGGGTTTCTCTTTCACGTCAAGTTCACCAAGATATGTATGATCCAAAATTGGCTCACACAAGATTGTTCATGTTGATCGGATGAATAGGCAAGTTTATTGTTGCTCACATGGCAAGAGTTGGTCTAATGATGGTGAATGAGATGGAATACCCTCTTCACGTGGAAGGAGAATGTGGAGGATGTCATTAATGTCAAATTGTTGTGTGTTTTCTTTTTCAATGATGTTAGTGTAGGGAACATTGTCAAAAGTCTCCTCTTCTCAAGGAAGCAACAAACAAATAATCTAAAGATGAGGCTCTTTCAGTAGAGGCTTAGAAATTTATGGTAATACAACCAATGTTATGCACAGAGTGTTTCAGATGATGTTTCCTTCAAGAATGACCTGGGTTCTTTGATTTTCAAAAGCATCTAAGCACATAGTTACATGGTCTATGGTTTCAATGAGATTTGTTAATTCTTCCAAATGAAATTTTTCCCATTGGATTACTTCAAATATAGTTGTTTATTCTTGGACAAAGGCAACTACTAGAGTAGGTAAGATTTCTCTTAACTATCTCTAGGTTCCTTCTACTAAATCCAGTCTCAACCCAGGATACATAAACATGATATGCTAAATGTGACCTCTGAAATGGAGAAAGAAATTTTGTAGTCCTCTTGATTATGTTCAGTTTAAATTTTTGATTTGTGCTTGATTGTAATCTGATTGTTCAAGGTGAATGTTCTAATTTAAGTGAAAAGCATTAGCCACTTACAAATGTTTCAAAATGTGTTTGAAGTTAATGTTTTTGTGATTTTTATTGTTTCAAAAGTTTTTGGTATTTTTATGTTTTGCATGTTTTTGGTAGTTCTTGAATGTGATAAATGAATCTAAATGAAATTAGTTTTTTGGTCTTTTTTCCTTTTTAATGGTCTATGCTAATTAATCTAAATGAAATTGTTTTTTTGGTCTTCTTGTCTTTTTAATGAACTATGCCGATTAATCTAATTAATTACTAATATCAGATAGTTAAAATATTGCTCTTTTAACTCAAACAAATCAACTAATCAATTAAGATTAATTAATATCTGCAATGCTGATTTAATTTAAATAGAAAAAAAAAATTGTATTTTTTCTTTTTGAATGCAACTACCTATTAGTTGTATTCAATCTAAATGTGAATCTCAAAACATTTTGGAAAGCTAAACCTAACTACAAAAGCGACGGATAATTTCACTTTTCCTTTTTCATGACAAAGATGCAAGAGAAAAGGTGAAGCTTTTCTATTTGCAAAGAAAAAAATAATCAAACAGTACTGCAACTTTCTTCCTTTCACAAACAGTCACTCAGCATTTCAACATACAAAAGGAAGAAGTAACTAAATCTGAGTTCTTTTCTTTAAATTCAGCAATAAAAATACATAAAGCTTTTCCTCTTCCCTGAATTTATTTGTGTTTGATTTGTGTGTTGAATCTTGACGATTTGTATACACAAATCTAAAATTATGTCCTCTTTTTATGACAAGAAGAGTTTTAAAGCGAAGGAGAGAAGCTTTTAACCAGTATTTTGAACGTGCTTTGAAGCAAGAGCAATGGAAACGTTTTCCTAATCTAAACAGCAATTAAACAATTTTGGAATCCTACAACTAAATCACCTAATGTCTAAAATCTACTCTAACCTTTCACACATTTTTCAGGCGGCAAACAATTTAACTAGCCAAATAAATTTATTTTGAAATAAAATAAATCTAAACTAAAACATCCCCACCTGGGATTAGATTTATCCAGGCTTAAAGCAAATTGAATAGTTGACTATAGTCCTTAAGAACCCAGCTGTAGATTTCCCCTTGTTGATGTAATTGCAGCTTCGGGCTTCATACTTCCTTATTTATATGTGATTATTCAATGTAAAGAGGCGCTTCACATGGCAACTTTGTAATTATCTTCTTGGCTGACCTTCCTTGTAAATTGTATTTATTAAATTGAAATTATATTTTTATGATGGCCGACCTTGCATGAAAAGGTGCGACCTCTCTCCTTCAAGTTGTATAAATACAAGATCATTCCACTCCATTTGGGAATCAATCAAGTTCGAGCATCTCCCCTTCCAAGTGCAAATTCTTGAAGGACAGATCAATCAAGTGCAGATTGCGAATTATCAAGAGCAGATAGCGAATTTCTTAAGGGCAGATCTGAGTTACAAGGAAGTGCTGATTACTTGTTATCATTGCATCTTGTGAAGGTGCTGCATATCGGCCTTTAGATTGGCCTCATTGTAAAGAGACTTGTTGCCATTATTGATATATAATAGAGAGATATTTGTTGCTGGGTTTTTCCCCTCAAGAGGAGGGTTTTCCCAAGGTATCTGCTGTGTTATTGTGTCTAATTTTGAATTAATTTTCTGTGTCTTTAAATCTGATCATAAAACTAACATGGTATCAGAGTGGGTTTGAAGAAGATCGTGATCAGATTTATTATTACAGCGATACTCTTTTCTCTTTCTCATTATTGTCTATCTCTATCTCTTCGTCAAGATGGTGAACGGCCTTAAGATTGAGGATAGACTTGAAGGAGCATCAAACTTTACTTCATGGAGATTCAGAATTATGCTCACTTTGGAGGAAAACGAATTGGTTGAGTTCGTGGAGAGCAAAGTTCCCGAACCTACGGATGAGGAAGAGAAAGTCGAATGGAGGAAGAATGATATCAAGGCAAAGAAGATGTTAGTTGATTCTGTGAAGGATCATATCGTTCCTATTGTCTCCAAGTTGAAGACGGCAAGAGACATGTTCAAAACCTTCGAGGAGATGTACGAAATCAACAACACCAGCCGGGCTCTTGCATTGAAGCAACAACTACATCATGTGAAGATGGTGGAAGGAGAATCTATCATAGCTTACTTCATGAAGATTTCCGAATTGAGAGATCAGCTCTCTACTATTGGTCATTTTGTTGATGTCAAGGATTTGACCATGCTTGCCCTTAATGGTCTTCCTTCATCTTGGGAGTCTTACATTGAAGGAATCAGCACGAGATCGAAACTTCCCAAGTTTGATCGTTTGAGAGCGGACTGTATTCAAAAAGAGTCTAGGTTGGCTGCGAGAGGTATTGGTCGAAGCTCTACAAATGAAGACATTCATGTTCTTTCCGCTCAATCCTCGAAGAAGAAAGGAAGAGGAAAGAAAGGATACTTCAGGGGGAATACAGATAAAGGGTAAGACGGTGCTCCTGAATTCAAGAAGAAGGATCTATCTTGCGTTCAATGCTTTCAATGTGACAAGTTTGGTCACTATGCAAAGGATTGCCCATCCAGGCCTAATCAGCATGCTTCATTTGCGGATTGGATGAGATCTCTCCTCAGAAGGATTCTAGGGAATTTCTATTCTAAGCCATGGGCCTGTGATCAAGCCGTGAAGGTTGTGTGTTGATCTGTACGCAAGAGCAGCGTATCTTACTGCGTCCAGTATTTGCATCCATCACAATATTTAAAGAGATAAGTATTCTTTGTTTGCTGAATTATATCATTTATTTGGATCTTATAACTAGTAAAGAGAGATTGTGGTTTCTCTTTGTTGATGTGTTTTTCGTGACCGCACCAACGCAGAATAAAGTTGCCAACGGCTACCCTATTCTCTCTTGATCAAAGTATTCCGCACGCTAAGATTGCAAGAAAGTTCGTGCGTTCAACTCCAAGGTTCCTTTAGTGCGAATAGGCTAAGTTGGCTTGATGTGATTTGCTGGTATTTCAAGGGGACTTACGGAATTGTTCGGCAGCAGAGAAAGGAATTCAAATGCTCGAAAGATTCGTCTATGAAGCGCAGGTTTCCTATTCTAACCAGAAAGTACTGAATTGAAAAGGGGTAAGGTTAAGAAGATTCTAATCTACCCTAAGGTGTGGGATATGGAGCTCAACTTCAGCAAACTTCTAACCGGACTTCGCTTTGCCTCGCATCGGACAGCTTCCACGGAGTCGGTGCAATCTTCAAGTGAGATGACTAAAGATGTTCAAACCACCACTTGACATAAAGATACCATCACAACGACGCATACCATTATTCAAACTATGATTGAAGTTAAGCACATGATATTCCAGTTGACCACACAAGGCGCATTCACCATCAGCAAATACACTAGTGGTATGGATAGACGAAGTTGCTTAGATCAAACACCACATTCCACAGTTAACATCTACTTGCATGGAATGAAAACTATACTACTTAGAACTATTTTACGCTACCATTTGAATCGGAAGGACGAAGAAACCTTGCTAGCTACTCACAACAAAGACGAAATTCACCATCAATGAAAAACTCTTTTATTGAGAGAGTGTTCACAACAATTTCTTACAAAGTTTTCAAAGGGAAAACTTTCCCTCTTCTTCAAACTACACTATCAATCTATACTAAGTTACTCCTAAGCTATCACCTAGTTGTCTCTCTACTCCGACTTCTACTCTAATGAGTTACAAATGAGGGGAACTCCCCCTTTTATAGTTGGCCAAGTCCAACGGACGGCTCAGATTACAATCGGCTGGATGGCCAGGATCGTGCCACCTCAGCCCTAAACAAAATTTGCCCTAAAAACCGCCACTTAGAGGAGTGGGTAATAAATGAGCCATTAATAGCCACCATCTTCTAGAAGATTCCCGTCTGTAGACGCGTTCACACTGTTCTGGATCTTCTTTCTTGACGTTGTTCTTCGACCTTGCTCGAACTTCCACTCTTTTTCTTCATCTTGAGTTTTGAAAACATTTCCTTTGTCACTAAGTCTCAATACTTAGTCATTTTCTTGCAACTTTTCTTCCTTCGTGACTTATCATCTTGAACTACTTGCTTCAAATCATCACCGCCTGGCCTCGACGTTCCTCCTGCAAAACAAGCAAGGAGAAGGGTATCAGAACATTTCACAATATAAATTCAACTTTCTTACCTGATTTTCACGCTTTGATTTCCAAGCGTTCATCGCCTCCACTAGTCAACTTCTGCCTTCATGATTCTTCATGCCTTAGCCAAATTTTCAACCCATTTTCCTCAAGGGCGTATCATCTTTGAGAAATTCATTTCACAAACTGGAGCTCTGATACTCAATTTCGTTCATCTCTGGCTCTGGAAGATTAGTCCCGCGAAGAATTTGAGCAAATTCACCTAGGCAGTTCCTTTCAAATTCATCGTCTGGAGGATTTCACCTTGAAAACACATTCTCTTCATTTTGCCTTAGAAAATTTTCAAATTTCCCTTAGGAAAATTCATCAATCCGGTGCCCATCAAAATCTTCATCCCAGAATCCCCGACAAGCTGTGGACGACCTTAAAATCCATTCCTCATCGATAATCTTCGATACCCAGAAAAAAATTTCTTTCAGAACGCATCGAACTCATGGGTGCATGATGAGCGGGCTCATTTAATTTTCTTGAATTTTGAACCTTTGAAAAAAATAACTTTCAACAATTTATTTCATTTCTTCATCCCCTCTGAGAATCTTGTTGCTCTGACTTGAAAATTTTTTACTCATCCTGCAATGTTGGCACCTTCTGACTTCATCACTGGCAACTTCACTCGGACTTCAGGAAAATTCATCACTTCATCAGACTTAGGCGTTTTTTCCCAAGGAAGAAAATATTTTGCCTTGGAAAATTTGAATCACTTAGCATTTTTTGAAATTTTTGCCTTAGAAAATTTTTACTCAACTTGGATCACCTTGCCTGTGAGGAAAATCATCAACTTTACTTAGAAAATCTTCATGAGGGTGCTTAGCATATGTTATCCTCCAACATCTTCAATGCCTTAGGAAAAAAAAAAATCGCCTAGCAATTTTGTTTCACCACCTTGCACTTTATTTCACACTTGGAAAATATTTTCACTTGAAGCTCCAATGCCTTAGAAAAATTTTCATCACATCATCTTATATTTCATTTCATACTCAAGGCGCATAACACACTTGGAGAAAATTTAAAACCACGCCTAGCATTTTCACCACTTCACACGCCTTAGAGAAAAAAAGATTTCTAACACCTTCCACCTTGGGCGCATTTTGGACTTGAGGAAGAATATTCAACTTCACCACGCCTTGGGAAATATTTTCAACACCTTTAACACATATCACCTTGGGCGCATTTAACACATGCTGAAGGATATTCATCACCACGCCTAGGAAAATATTTTCAACGCCTAACAAGTTTGTTTTAACTTCACCACCTTAGGCGTATATGATACTTGAAGAAGAAAATTGATCACGCCTTGTATTTTGCTTCACCACCCTCAAGGTCTACCTAGGCGCATAGCATACTTGATGGAGAACATATTAAATTCCAATGCCTAGGCAATATTCTCTAACACCTTGGGCGCACATAGCACATGTAGAGCAGAATAATAACCACGCCTTAGGAAAAATTAGCGCTTTCAACACCTTGGCAATTATCCCTCACCAACTTTTCCTTGTTTACTACCTTTCACCCCACACTTATTCTTTACTTGGCGCATTCAAAGGGGGTAGAGGAAAGTCAACGTCATTTGTCTTCTTCCCAGCTTGCATGGCGCATATTACACTTGCTAGAGGATGGGCGCATTTTGAAGGGGGTGGAGGATGAAATTTTAACTTAGCCATTTTTTAAACTTCAAACGCCTTGCATGTGACTCTTCACCTCCCTCACTTTGTCTTTACATGGCTGCTTTTGGGCGCATTTTGGCATGCTTGAAGGATGAACGCCTTTGACTCCTTTGACTCACTTGCTTTTGGGCGCATTTCAGCATAGGAGAAGGACGAGTTTATAACTTAGAGAATTTTTTTAGCATCTTGCTTTCAAGGTGGGCGCATTTAGGGGGTGGTGGAGGATAAAAATTAACACTTAGAAAATTTTCAAATCAACTCCTCAAGGATGTCGCATTTGGAGGTGGCAGGTGGATTTGACAATGACTTAGAAACTTTTTCAAACTTCCTCATCCCTTGAGGGCGCATTTTACCCCTGGAGGTGGATGAACACTTGGGATATTTCCATGCTTGGCTTGCTCTCCAGCTGAAGTAGGCGCATTTGGCCTAGGGTGGAGGATGAAACTCAGACTTAGACATTTTTCTAACCTTCTGCCAGGGTCTCCATGACTGCTATTTATAGTAAGTCCTCCAATTCTTGCATCTCTGAAGCTCAAATTGATTTGAAATTTTGAACACCAGATCCTTACGACTTCAACAATATGTTGACACTGCCATTCTGAGTTGGCCTGCTAAAAATAGCATATTTCTGGAGGTGACTTGCTATAAATAGTAACTGCTTGCTTCTGATATCTCCACAGCTCAGATTGACTTGAAATTTGAATGAGGCGCTCCTCACCACGTGACCTTACTGCTGACATCGGCGCATGCACCTGACTTGCTATTTTTAGCCAGTTTCCAAATTGACTTACTATAAATAGTAAGTGCTCCGTTTGACTTGAAATTTTACCAGCAGATAGCCCGAAGGATGCTGATCGCGGTGGTTTACACCGGTTTTCGAAAATTCTGAATTTTTACCCCTCTTTTCAGGCTCCCAAGCTGGAAACCCTAATTCACTTTGCATGCGTATCAAAAGATCTCTGTTTGCTCTCGTTTTTGCTGCATTGCGATCAGCTCGTGATTCTGAACTGCTGGGAAGCGGCTGCCGGGATGCACCTGCTAAAAATAGTAAGTTCCTTACTGAGTGGTTATCTTCATTTGCATGTCACACCATCGCAAAGCTCTCGAAAATCCCATCAGGAATCACCCGACATGCAAAAGAAACCCTGACATGCAAACCCTAAAAATAGCTTCGGAAGGCTGAATTCTGAAAGTTGTCGTCTCATTTTGCATGTTATACCGTTGCGAAGGTCTCGAAAAACCCAGAAGGAATATGCCAACATGCAAAGAAAAACTCTGCATCTGAGCCCTAAAATTTGTCCCAGAAGGTAGACTACTAAAAATAGAAAGTTGTCTGTTCTCGCTCAAAGTTTGCACGCAAGTAACTTGATATGTTTTGAATGCTGTGTGACTGTCGGAATTTCAGAAATGTTGACAGATTGCCTGTAATTTCACACTTACTAAAAATAGTAAGTACCTCAGAATTCGATGAAAATCTGCTGAGAGCCTGTTGGAAGCACACTGACAACAATGTTAAGCTCTGTTTCCAATTTATTCACTTCGTTCAAACTCGAGCTCACCAAAAAACTCAAAACCCTAATTTCAGACTTGGCCAAATTTCACTCGTTTAAGTTCAAAGACGGGAACGTTCCCGAAAAGCAAACAGCAGAAAAGAGAGACAACAACAAAATGACCGAAAAGCAAAGCCAAAATTAGGGGGTCCTCATTTGCAATGGGGCAACGTGTGAAAAACGTCACAACACTAGCCCCAACCCGAATAAATGTTCATGAACATTTCAAAGACAAAATCCATTCCATACTCAGAACCTTTGGATAATCTTTCCAACCCATCAACTGACTAGGGGATATACTTAAAAGGGAAGAAAAATCCTAAATTGGATCAAGGCACCTCATCTTTTGATTACAAGTGTGTGCATATGCGTTTGTTCCAGCTCAAAAGACCATTGAAGTTCCCAGAATCCGCCCCAGCAAGTTATATAAGTATCTTGCTTCAAAAGCATCCTGGACATTGCCTCGCTGCCAATCAGGCGTCCATAGCCCCGACGAGGTTGTCGCTACAATTCTCACGAATATTGCTCCACTGCCGGCCGGGCGTCCATAGCCCCGGTGGAGTTACTCATATGTTCCCAAAACCAATATTTCATAATATTTTTCTTTCATTTTTCATTTTCTTTCCTTTTCTTTTTTTTCAGATATTTCTTTTAAGCACATTTTTCTTTCTTCATTTGATTTCTCCGTCAATTCCTCAATTGGCTGGCAAGCAATGAAGCCTCCAATGGGTTTGAGAATTGTAGTGGCGCTGAAGCAAGATGTAAGATTTTCACCCGCCAAGACTTCTCCTAAGAAACCTCAATGACTTAGAGCAATTAATCATGTGTGTAGAATATAGTAATCATGAGACTTGGTATCAAGACACAATAGATGATTCCCTTCCGAGTCAAGGACAAATCCTAACCAAATGATAAGTATTGAAAGAAAAACCTCGGATTCTAAAGCACTTCCCGAATAATTATCTAAGAAATGGACCAACATTGTGTTGGGCCCTGGCGAACACAACACCCCCTTCACAAATGGGATCCCCTTTATTGAAAGCAAACTAAACTACGAAAGCAAGACAACTAATCTAAACAAAAACAAAAATTTTAAGCGAACAACAATCAAAAGACCTAAGTACATACAACTCCTAGCATGATTTCTCAGGATGTGCAGTAACAACAAAGTAGTTGTCATAGTACGAAGTTTTGCAAACTTGTCTTTAAACTCAGAAAAGTAATCTTCCACAATACGAATCTCAAACTCAAGCAAAACTTCAGGAAAGATTAGCAATTGAGGCAACTCATCCGGACCATGATTAATCCATAAACAAGTCGTCTTTCCTAAATCTCCATAATCAAAATGATATTCTTTGTAGCCAATAGTAAGGAAAGATACAACCTGGGGGTCTTCATTCGCTGGCCTACATGCTTTCCTGTCGTCCATTGCTTCATCAGGGGGTCGGAGCTGATGGTGAACCATACCACTTGCATCTAAAACGTGTGGACGATCCAAACCGGGAGGAGTGGGGCGGGAAATAAATTCAAGAGGGCATTTGGAAACTTGGATCATTTCATGCGCTGGCTCCTTTTGAATCCCTAACAACGGCTCAAGCCCCAACCCGAATTGCTCTTCATTTTCTATCTCATTTGCTTCAATTTCATCAAGCAATTCCTCCATGATTGTGAATAATGGATCAAGTGTTTATGAAAAATGCATTTCATATTCTACCCCCATCCTGGTAGCCCATTGATCGTCGAACACATCATCTTTCCTTAAGCTGCTTACCATTTCTTCCATTTTGTTCATGCATGATAGAACTTTTTCATCGAGGAGCATCCTTTCTGGAAGCGTATTAGAATCGCTTCCTTCTTCACGTTCCCTTCCTTGAGAGAATGAACATTAAAAATTTCTCACACCATCTATACTTTGAGCTAAGTCCACTCCCGTCACTTGATGGTCTTCAATAGCTTGCAACCTTGTACATTCACTCTCTTCCATGTGCTGACAGTTGCCTTGGGTAGTTTCTCTTCCTTGGATATATTCCATTGCTTCTTTGATCTTTGCTCCAATAGCCTCTTGTTCTAACATGACGTAGGAACAATCTTCATCTGCTTGCTCCCTAAGCTCGATCACGTCCTCTAGTGACTTATTCTCCTCGTTGTTGGATGACGTTGAGGTATCCTCTTCATTTGGTGCTGAAAATGTTTGTATGGCATATTCAATCCATCTTTTGTCTTTGAATAATCCATATGGTAGTACTGGTAATCCGAGGCGACTTTTGGCGAAGTTGATGGCTAGCTCACATGTTGTGCAAGTGAACTCTGGATGGGGTGCGTTGTGAATCCGACACCAACGAGGGAGCAAGACACCTTTCAAGCAAGCATTGCCAAGTTCCAACTGACCTTGGATCCTAAGTATGAATCTTGCGAAAGCCTCATTCACAACTTCTGAAAGGCTATAATCATCAGGTTCTACATCCAATACTCCTGGCTTGGGAACATCCCAAAAGAAAAAATTTTCTTGGAGAACAAGCTCTATCCTTGAGAGGAATGTTAAGCAACTGATTTCTTCATGTTGGGAGGTCTCATGAATTCGACATCTTCCGGGCAAAGCAAACTTAGACAAATTCTCGGGCCACAGTTGTAAATTCAATCTTTCATGAATCTGAGTAATATCTGCAAGACTGTCTTGAGAGCAAGAAATATGCCCATCCATTGACAAATCTCTTTTTTGATTTTCCTTTTTTGAATTTTCAACTTTTCAATTTTTGGATTTTTTGATACAAGAGAGATCTAACATATCTTCCGATTTGGAACTTCAAAGCTCATAATCGGGTTCCTTCCAAATTTAGAACACCTAAAGCTCGCCTCCTTCTAGCCAATTCGTTGATGTGTTTTTCGCGGACGGGCATTCAGCGAATAAAGTTGCCAACGGCAATTTATTCTCTTGATCAAAGTATTCCGTGACGCTTAAGATTGCAAGAAGTTCGTATGCTCAACCTGGGTTCCTTTAGTGCGAATAGGCTCAGTTTGGCTCGATGTGATTTGCTGGTATTTCAAGGGGACTTACGAATTGTTCGGCAGGGAGAAAGGAATTCAAATGCTCGAAAGATTTGTCTATGAAGCGCGGGTTTCCTATTCTAACCAGAAAGTACTGAATTGAAAAGGGTAAGGCTAAGAAGATTCTAATCTACTCTAAGGTGTGGGATATGGAGCTCAACTTCAGCAAACTTCTAACCGGACTTCGCTTTGCCTCGCATCGGACAGCTTCCACGGAGTCGGTGCAATCTTCAAGGGAGATGACTAAAGATATTCAAACCACCACTTGACATAAAGCTACCATCACAACGACGCATACCATTATTCAAACTATGATTGAAGTTAAGCACATGATATTCCAGTTGACCACACAAGGCGCATTCACCATCAGCAAATACACTAGTGGTATGGATAGACGAAGTTGCTTAGATCAAACACCACATTCCACAGTTAACATCTACTTGCATGGAATGAAAACTATACTACTTAGAACTATTTTACGCTACCATTTGAATCGGAAGGACGAAGAAACCTTGCTAGCTACTCACAACAAAACGAAATTCACCATCAATGAAAACTCTTTTATTGAGAGAGTGTTCACAACAATTTCTTACAAAGTTTTCAAAGGGAAAACTTTCCCTCTTCTTCAAACTACACTATCAATCTATACTAAGTTACTCCTAAGCTATCACCTAGTTGTCTCTCTACTCCGACTTCTACTCTAATGAGTTACAAATGAGGGGAACTCCCCCTTTTATAGTTGGCCAAGTCCAACGGACGGCTCAGATTACAATCGGCTGGATGGCCAGGATCGTGCCACCTCAGCCCTAAACAAAATTTGCCCTAAAAACCGCCACCTAGAGGAGTGGGTAATAAATGAGCCATTAATAGCCACCATCTTCTAGAAGATTCCCGTCTGTAGACGCATTCACACTCTTCTGGATCTTCTTTCTTGACGTTGTTCTTCGACCTTGCTCGAACTTCCACTCTTTTTCTTCATCTTGAGTTTTGAAAACATTTCCTTTGTCACTAAGTCTCAATACTTAGTCATTTTCTTGCAACTTTTCTTCCTTCGTGACTTATCATCTTGAACTACTTGCTTCAAATCATCACCGCCTGGCCTCGACGTTCCTCCTGCAAAACAAGCAAGGAGAAGGGTATCAGAACATTTCACAATATAAATTCAACTTTCTTACCTGATTTTCACGCTTTGATTTCCAAGCGTTCATCGCCTCCACTAGTCAACTTCTGCCTTCATGATTCTTCATGCCTTAGCCAAATTTTCAACCCATTTTCCTCAAGGGCGTATCATCTTTGAGAAATTCATTTCACTAACTGGAGCTCTGATACTCAATTTCGTTCATCTCTGGCTCTGGAAGATTAGTCCCGCGAAGAATTTGAGCAAATTCACCTAGGCAGTTCCTTTCAAATTCATCGTCTGGAGGATTTCACCTTGAAAACACATTCTCTTCATTTTTCCTTAGAAAATTTTCAAATTTCCCTTAGGAAAATTCATCAATCCGGTGCCCATCAAAATCTTCATCCCAGAATCCCCGACAAGCTGTGGACGACCTTAAAATCCATTCCTCATCGATGATCTTCAATACCCAGAAAAAAATTTCTTTCAAAACGCGTCGAACTCATGGGTGCATGATGAGCGGGCTCATTTAATTTTCTTGAATTTTGAACCTTTGAAAAAAATAACTTTCAACAATTTATTTCATTTCTTCATCCCCTCTGAGAATCTTGTTGCTCTGTCTTGAAAATTTTTTACTCATCCTGCAATGTTGGCACCTTCTGACTTCATCACTGGCAACTTCACTCGGACTTCAGCAAAATTCATCACTTCATCAGACTTAGGCGTTTTTTCCCCAGGAAGAAAATATTTTGCCTTGGAAAATATGAATCACTCAGCATTTTTTGAAATTTTTGCCTTAGAAAATTTTTACTCAACTTGGATCACCTTGCCTGTGAGGAAAATCATCAACTTTACTTAGAAAATCTTCATGAGGGTGCTTAGCATATGTTATCCTCCAACATCTTCAATGCCTTAGGAAAAAAAAAAATCGCCTAGCAATTTTGTTTCACCACCTTGCACTTTATTTCACACTTGGAAAATATTTTCACTTGAAGCTCCAACACCTTAGAAAAATTTTCATCACATCATCTTATATTTCATTTCATACTCAAGGCGCATAACACACTTGGAGAAAATTTAAAACCACGCCTAGCATTTTCACCACTTCACACGCCTTAGAGAAAAAAAGATTTCTAACACCTTCCACCTTGGGCGCATTTTGGACTTGAGGAAGAATATTCAACTTCACCACGCCTTGGGAAATATTTTCAACACCTTTAACACATATCACCTTGGGCGCATTTAACACATGCTGAAGGATATTCATCACCACGCCTAGGAAAATATTTTCAACGCCTAACAAGTTTGTTTTAACTTCACCACCTTAGGCGTATATGATACTTGAAGAAGAAAATTGATCACGCCTTGTATTTTGCTTCACCACCCTCAAGGTCTACCTAGGCGCATAGCATACTTGATGGAGAACATATTAAATTCCAATGCCTAGGCAATATTCTCTAACACCTTGGCACTTACCACCTTGGGCGCACATAGCACATGTAGAGGAGAATAATAACCACGCCTTAGGAAAAATTAGCGCTTTCAACACCTTGGCAATTATCCCTCATCAACTTTTCCTTGTTTACTACCTTTCACCCCACACTTATTCTTTACTTGGCGCATTCAAAGGGGGTAGAGGAAAGTCAACGTCATTTGTCTTCTTCCCAGCTTGCATGGCGCATATTACACTTGCTAGAGGATGGGCGCATTTTGAAGGGGGTGGAGGATGAAATTTTAACTTAGCCATTTTTTAAACTTCAAACGCCTTGCATGTGACTCTTCACCTCCCTCACTTTGTCTTTGCATGGCTGCTTTTGGGCGCATTTTGGCATGCTTGAAGGATGAACGCCTTTGACTCCTTTGACTCACTTGCTTTTGGGCGCATTTCAGCATAGGAGGAGGACTAGTTTATAACTTAGAGAATTTTTTTAGCATCTTGCTTTCAAGGTGGGCGCATTTAGGGGGTGGTGGAGCATAAAAATTAACACTTAGAAAATTTTCAAATCAACTCCTCAAGCATGGCGCATTTGGAGGTGGCAGGTGGATTTGACAATGACTTAGAAACTTTTTCAAACTTCCTCATCCCTTGAGGGCGCATTTTACCCCTGGAGGTGGATGAACACTTGGGATATTTCCATGCTTGGCTTGCTCTCCAGCTGAAGTAGGCGCATTTGGCCTAGGGTGGAGGATGAAACTCAGACTTAGACATTTTTCTAACCTTCTGCCAGGGTCTCCATGACTGCTATTTATAGTAAGTCCTCCAATTCTTGCATCTCTGAAGCTCAGATTGATTTGAAATTTTGAACACCGGATCCTTACGACTTCAACAATCTGTTGACACTGCCATTCTGAGTTGGCCTGCTAAAAATAGCATATTTTTGGAGGTGACTTGCTATAAATAGTAACTGCTTGTTTCTGATATCTCCACAGCTCAGATTGACTTGAAATTTGAATGAGGCGCTCCTCACCACGCGGATTACTCTGACATCGGCGATGCACCACTGCTATTTTAGCCGGGTTTCCAAATTGACTTACTATAAATAGTAAGTGCTCCGTTTGACTTGAAATTTTACCAGCAGATAGCCTGAAGGATGCTGATCGCGATGGTTTACACCGGTTTTCGAAAATTCTGAATTTTTACCCCTCTTTTCAGGCTCCCAAGCTGGAAACCCTAATTCACTCTGCATGCGCATCAAAAGATCTCTGTTTGCTCTCGTTTTTGCTGCATTGCAATCAGCTCGTGATTTTGAACTGCTGGGAAGCGGCTACCGGGATGCACCTGCTAAAAATAGTAAGTTCCTTACTGAGTGGTTATCTTCATTTGCATGTCACACCATCGCAAAGCTCTCGAAAAACCCATCAGGAATCACCCGACATGCAAAAGAAACCCTAACATGCAAACCCTAAAAATAGCCTCGGAAGGCTGAATTATGAAAGTTGTCGTCTCGTTTTGCATGTTATACCGTTGCGAAGGTCTCGAAAAACCCAGAAAGAATATGCCAACATGCAAAGAAAAACTCTGCATCTGAGCCTTGAAATTTGTCCCGGAAGTTGGACTGCTAAAAATAGAAAGTTGTATGTTCTCGCTCAAATTTTGCACGCAAGTAACTTGATATGTTTTGAATGTTGTGTGACTGTCGGAATTTCAAAAATGTTGACAGATTCCTGTAATTTCACACTTACTAAAAATAGTAAGTACCTCAGAATTCGATGAAAATCTGCTAAGAGCCTACTGTAAGCACACTGACAACAATGTTAAGCTCTGTTTTCAATTTATTCACTTCGTTCAAACTCGAGCTCACCAAAAGACTCAAAACCCTAATTTCAGACTTGGCCAAATTTCACTCGTTTAAGTTCAAAGATGGGAACGTTCCCGAAAAGCAGACAGCAGAAAAGAGAGACAACAACAAAATGACCGAAAAGCAAAGCCAAAATTAGGGGGTCCCCATTTGCAATGGGGCGATGTGTGAAAAACGTCACAACACTCTTGAATTGTGTTCACTAGCATAGGATCCTTTGAAGATTTCATTTATCCATTGCAAGTTATTTCATGCTGGTTGTGAAGATTTCTGAGTGTGACTCTAAAATAAAAAGATAATTGCAATTTCGATGGTGATTAGTTGGTCACATCGATATCATTCTCTTTTGCATGAACTGTGATAGAGCCTTGAACTCTTGGAGAGAGTTGGTTCTACATGCTAACTACATAATGCATTCAAGAAATCTATAGTTTTGCAGATTGTCTTTTGTTGTGTTGAGTTTAGCACTCTCGAGAGGAGTAAAATATGGAAGAAAGAGTTATATCAAAATTCAATAAAGATAAGTTTTTTTATCCGTTCATTCTGATCTTTTGATATATTTCTCCTTAGGTTGATTTATTTATTCATGTTTTAGTATTGTTCAAAATTATTATGTATTCATGCTATAACTTGAAATAGTAAACCTTGTATGATTCTAGCCTTGATATTTCTTTGGATAGTTATAAACTGTTAGTAATCTCTCTCTAAAATGCTTTCAGGACAGTTCTAGGAGCAAGAAGGTGATGAGAGATTGCTTAGTGATGAAAAGCTTGAGGCATCTTGTGAGGAAATCATGCCAACCAAAGAAATGATCAAGCATGAAGTCACAACTTGCAGCCATGGGACTGAGTTGGTGGCTAGAGGGAGCTCACTTCCAGAAATTTTCTTTGCAATCTCTGAAGCAAGGATCAAGAGGGAGTTTTGTAACTCACTGAGAAGAAGTGAAGATTACTATATTGCAAGGCTAAGTGCTAAATCCTTAGAGGATCCCTTCAGCTGCTGAGACCATAATTGCTCAAGATAGTCATCTAGATTTGACATTGGTAGCTATGCAAACCTATTCAGAAAGAGTGATCTGGGATGAGATCGAGAAGGACAATCCTAAACTCTCTACAGTACTAGAGGTGTGCACTGGAAAGCATTCTCTAAGGCAATCGTTGCAGGCGATCTTGGACGAAGAGGTCAAAAGGTTGATGCAAGTACTTGAAGATTTAGAGAACCTAAAGAAGATGGTAATCTAGTTGATCTTGGTTCTTTATGTTGATTTATTCTTACTAGAGAAGATCACCTCATTATCAAATGCAAGGAGCTAGCTTCTAAATTTGAAATGAAGGATCCTAGATACATGCATTACTTCCTTGGTTTAGAAGTATGTGTAATGTCCCCTTTCCAGTGGAGTCATTTAAACCGGAACCTTGCACTCAAGGTGTTGCTCAAAGAGACATTAGAACGTTAGAGATAAATGAATTCCAGTAATAATTTCTAATAAGATCAAGAAGATATAAATATTTCGGTCGTGTCAGAGGTTTATTCATTTCCTCCTTATCACTCACTATGAATGATTCTAAATCATATATTTCATAAATACATCAAAGTAGATATTAACATCTGTCAAGATCACATAGATGGAATTATATTATGCCACTGAACGAATAGGGTCACTATTCAATAATTGCATACTAGCACCATTATCAGATAGTCATAAATTATATATACATATATACCATTTATCAATCATATGAATCATGTATATACAGAGACATTATATTTGATATATTTGTATTTATTATATATATTAAACATTACTAAACTCTTAATTCATTCGTTTATTTCAATTTATTTACCTTTTGGTTGGTTTCCATTATAAATTGTAATCATTTATTCCATGACGGAAATTACTTACCTATTAGCTAAAATAAAATACTTACCATACTAGCTACTGAATGGTCTACAGGTATTTCTCATCATTTATTCCCTTAGTCCTCTGCATTCTTTCCACATGCTTCGAGAAGTCTTTGTTTCCAGCGGTGATCTTTACCTCCCACCACAGAAATTGTGTTCTCTATTCAAGAGTGCGGCCAAAGATCTATTTGCCTGAATGCTTTCCTTGTATTGCTTAAATAAAACGATGAACTGCATACCCTCAAATGCCTTACGAATTATAACACCCAGTATCCAACCTTTTAACTGTGACTCCAATTAAGTTTTACGGCTCATGTTCTACTAGCTCGAGCCCTTACTTTGAGATGGTTACTGTAAATTTCCCTTATTTGATGTCGGTTTCTTGACATAGAGTCAAGCTTAACACCCACGATGATATTTCTTATAGTCGTGGTAACCTGTCTTTAATAACTACTCCACACGTTTTGTGATCCATTGCCCTCGTCCGACCAAAGCCTCTACCTTCCCTGTTATGGTGATGACGTTTTCTTTGTGGTCGTGGTCTTCCTTCACAATCTACGCAAGGCCCCTTTTTCTGACGTCTCTCCGTTCTGCCTAAGTTCCATCTTATGATATTATTTCCATGCTACGGTGATTACTCATTTTATTTCCCTTTTTCTTCCTTACTTTTCTGTGTTTTAAGCGATGGACTTTTATATTCCGCTTGATCCAAGCATCGTGCCTTTGTGAAAAGTCGCAATAATGTGATAACGAGTTGGGTTGCAATTTAAATTGCTATTATTTATTTAGCCTACCTTTATATTTATTTATAGTTATTTTATCTAACTGATTTACCATACAAGTTATTAATTCAATATTTATTTTATCATTATCCTAAGTTCATTATTTAGAATATAGGTTAATATATATATATTTATTTTATATATTTATAATATTGTCTTATGGTAAATAGTAAATTATTAATATTTGTATAATAATCATAATTGTCCAATAATTACAATATTTTTATATTTATATTTTATATTTATTTTGAATATTTAATATTTACTATATTATAATGTTTACGATGTAATATCATTTTGGACAATTATAATTACGTAAATTCAAATGGTTAAAAGCTTCTATCTATCGTAATTTCGGGGACATGACAGTATGGCAGAGGTCCATTGTGATTTTTTGGACATTCTTGAAGAAATTTGGTATGATGGATTGCAAATCCATGTCTTCACCTATGGAAACCATTTTTTTAAAGTTTAAGGAGGCTGCAGCTAGTTCAGATCTGGTGGATCCTCTATATTCACAGTTGATTGGATCATTGATGTATCTAGCCAATACTAGACCAGATATTTGCTATGCAGTAAGTGCATTTAGTCAGTTCATGTGTGAACCAAGGCAAATACATCTAGTTGCAATGAAGCATATCCTGAGATACTTGTGTGGCACAGTTGGATATAGCTTGAGATATTCTTCAGGTGTGGATTTGAAGCTGCATGGTTATACTGATTCTGATTGGGCAGGGTGTGTTAGTGATCGGAAAAGCACTTCTAGATGTTGATTTAGATTAGGGTTTGCTATGATATTCTGGTGCAGCAGGAAGCAGTCATCTATAGCATTGAGTACAGCAGAGGCAGAGTACATTGCAGCTTGTGTGGCAACTCGGGAAGCAGTGTGGCTTCATAAGCTCCTTGCAGGACTGTTTGGACAATCAATGGAGCCTACTATCATTCGTTGTGATAACCAGAGTTGTGTGAAGCTTTCTGTCAATCCTGTGTTTCATGACAGAACTAAACATGTTGAGATCAAATACCACTATATCAGAGATATGGTATTGAGGAAAGCAATTCAGTTGAGATATATCAACACTGATGAGCAGACGACAAACATTCTCACCAAGTCTCTCTCCAAGATAAAGTTTGTGTACTTTCAAGATAAGCTTGGTATGGTGGAGAATACAGCCTTAACTGAGAAGAAGTCTCAGTATCAGTGATCCTCTTTAATGAGTTCTTCTCTGTGAGAGAAGTTCGAGGTGAAATCCCTTGTTAATGCATTCTTCTCTGCAAGAGAAGTTTGAGGTGAAAGCCCTTGTTCCACCCTCTGTGAGAGCCATGGTGGATGTCGTGTGTGACTCCATGACAGCATCACATGAAAGAGTCCGTGATGATTTTCTTGTACTTGTGTTTCACCCTCTAGGAGAGTCATGGTGAAAGTCATGTTGAGGTGACTAACATCACACAAATGATGAACACTTGTACATACCATACATGGTTGTAGCCATTATGGTTGATATCACGTTGAGGTGATATCTGATATCACGATGAGGTGATATCTTTCTCTTCTATACATGGTTGTAGCCATTATGGTTGATATCACGTTAAGGTGATATCTGATATCATGATGAGGTGATATCTTTCTCTTCCATACATGGTTGTAGCCATATGGTTGATATCATGTTGAGGTGATATCTAATATCACGATGAGGTGATATCTTTCCCTTCCACATATGGTTGTAGCCATTGTGGTTGACATCACGATGAGGTGATGTGTCTTGTGCAGCAAGAAGTATTCCTCCCTAGCTGAGAGGGAGTGTTGATGTAATTGTAGCTTCGGGCTTCATACTTCCTTGTTTATATGTGACTATTCAATGTAAAGAGGCGCTTCACATGGCAACTTTGTAATTATCTTCTTGGCCGACCTTCCTTGTAAATTGTATTTATTAAATTGAAATTATATTTTTATGATGGCCGACCTTGCATGAAAAGGTGCGACCTCTCTCCAAGTTGTATAAATACAAGATCATTCCACTCCATTTGGGAATCAATCAAGTTCGAGCATCTCTTCTCTTCCAAGTGCATATTCTTCAAGGGCAGATCAATCAAGTGTAGATTGCAAATTATCAAGAGCAGATAGCGAATTTCTTAAGGGCAGATCTGAGTTACAAGGAAGTGCTGATTACTTGTTATCATTGCATCTTGTGAAGGTGCTGCATATCGGCCTTGAGATTGGCCTCATTGTAAAGAGACTTGTTGCCATTATTAATATATAATAGAGAGATATTTGTTGCTGGGTTTTCCCAGGGTATCTGCTGTGTTATTGTGTCAGATTTTGAATTAATTTTCTGTGTCTTTAAATCTGATCATAAAACTAACACCCCTCTCTTCCTTTAACTTGTGGAACTCTCCAATGGTGATATACTAGCTTGACTGAAATTGCTGATCAAAATGCTTGAAGGTGCTCTACTGAGGTGTGCAACAAGTAAAAATAAAGGCTTTGAAGTTGTAGATTGGTCACAAATTTTGGCTTAAGATTTTCCTCTTCCCTGAATTTATTTGTTTGATTTGTCCGTTTATCTTGATGATTTGCATACACAAATCTAAAATGATATGCTCTTTTTATGACAAGAATGGAGGTTTGATTTGAATGTTTTTAAAGAGTTTTGAAGCAAATGAGAGAAGCTTTTCAGTATTTTAAATGTGCTTTGAAGTTTGAAGCAGGAACAATGGAAATCTTTTCCCAGTCTAATCAGCAACTAAAAAAAATTGGAATCCTACAACTAAATTCTCTAAAGTCTAATATCTACTCTAACCTTTCACACCTCTTTCACAGATAGCAAACAATTTAACTAGCCAACTAAATCTACTTTAATTATCTAAACTAAAACATCCACACCTGGGATTAGATTTATCCAAGACAAAGAAAATTGAATAGTTGACAGTAGTCCTTAAGAACCCAGTTGTAGCTCTCCCATCTCTTCCTTCAAATTGTGAAACTCTCTAATGATGAAATGGATGGACTAGCTTGACAGGAATTGCTGATCTAAATGCTTGCAGGGGCTGTATTGAGGCGTGCAAGAAGTAAAAAGTAAAAACATAAAGGCTTTGAAATTGCTTGTTGGTCACAAATTTTGGCTGAAGATAGAGTTGTTCTATGCACAATCTAGATCCTAACAATGAAAGAAAAATTAAAACTACACAAAGAAAAATTAAAACTACACTAAAAAATCACTAACTTGAGTTAAAAGAGTCAAGTATTAGAAAAGGCTCATTCATGCAAAAATGGTCAAAGTATAAGAATAGGCATTCACCCCTTTTGGCAGTAATTTGTTCGTCAAAGTGAATAGGACATTCGCTAGGGCGAACCTACAACTAAAAGGGGTGAACTCATGGATTTTGATCAATAACAAATATTTCTTAGCAGAAAAAAAGCTATAGATCCTTTACAATTGACTTTGGTTGATCAAAGGTGATAATAAGGAGGCTCTAAAAGGTTAACTAGGCATTTTCACCATTGGTTATCAAGTCATCGTTGGACTGCCATGTATGCATGATAATTTTTAGGCACTTAAAGTCCCCGAGACAATCAAGGGATGCCTTCAACATCCTAGTTTTCTTGGGGATGACCAAACATCCCTACATCTTGTCTCTATGGAGGGCATTCCAAGTACATTTTTGAAAATTCCTAGAGACAAGGGACAGCCAGGGTTCATCCCCTAATGTCCCACTATCCTAGGGACAGCTATGGAAACGTGCACAAGGGTTTTAGAGGGAGGATGCTTCCCTGTGTAAGATAGAAAAGCACACAACATTGACAAATTTATTTATGAACTGGAATGGAAAGAAGAGACAATATTGGAATATCCACTTACCGATCTTGAGTGAGAGAGAAAGGGCAAACAAAATCTATTTGGGAAATGGAAATACAAGTTTAAAGCAATTTTTTAAAATTCTTTCAGATTTCTTATTGATTCTTTAGGTATAGTCCACAAACATGATCAGTAATGCGTTTCACCTAAAGGACTTTATAGACTCCTTGTTCAAGTCCTTGACCATTAAGAGGATGACACAATAAGTTAAGCACTCTCTTTGTAGTCACATTTTCGATCTTGCTCAAAGAGAGACAAACTCCTCAACAATTGAGCATCCTCACTCAACCAATAAATAGGCCGTCCTCTCATTATTCATTGAGTGCTCTCCTATTAATCCAGGTGTAGTCAGTTAAGTGTTCTTTGGGTAGGTCATTTAAGCACTCCAGGTTTACCACTTTGTTGTGTTTATTTTATTTAGTGCTTTTACTTACTATTTTATAATCTCTGATCCTTTTACCAAGGTATTTATCTATTGAAACTGAATATGTTCTTTGAGTCCCATTGACCTACTTTTGGTCACTTGTAGACATGAATACTAATTTTTCATTTGTAGACATGAATATTAATTCTTCATTTCTTTCAACATATGGGAGAGCCACATTGAATGCTCTCTCTTCAAGTAGTCAGTTGAGTTCTGTCAGTTCAGAAAGTGCAACCAATAGAGAGCATAAATGTCTTCACAATAGAATCACACTTAGGACATGATTGAAAGCAAGTAAAAAGTTCTGACAATGCTTTAATCTAGAACAAAAGACCAAGACTACCTTCGTGCGATTCAGACTTGCAGAACAACTACTGAGTGGCATGGTTTTTAAAACTAGATTTGAGGCAGTCAAATGGGATAGGCCCAAGTGACAAATCATCAAGACTTTCCTAATGGAAACCCTTGTTCAAGTCCCCTAGAGACATAGTTACAAACTTAAAAATATAGAAATGCTGAATGTTGAATAAGGTAAATAACTACATCCAATTCTAAGGTGACATGCCCCAACAAACAAGGGCAGCTGTAACTCCTGGGTGAATTTGATGGAAGAGATACCCCTCAATCGTGGCATCTAAGCCAAAGGACACCCCACCAAGGAAATTTACCAATCAAAAAACAAATTGAGGCTAAGATTAAAAAAAAAATCATATTAAGGAAATAAATCATTAGATGATGACTCAATGACAGCCTAGAAAATGAAAATGACAAATATTTACAGGCAAATTATTACACTCTAGGCAACAGGTACAGTTATAGAATTTTCTAGCTGTATGCTTACTTGAAAAATTTACCATGTGCAATAAGGTAGTTCACTTAAAAGAATAGGGAAAAAAATCAAACAATAAATTTGGGTTTCTCAGGCACAGATTATCAAATCTCCAAAAATCCTTTTAAAGTTCTATCCATTTTGGTAAAAACTTAAGATATGTAGCTCAGAGAAAATGTGTATGTATTATCAAGCACTTGATAAGGCAAAAACTCGAGATTGATATCCCCTTAGGAATGAAGATATTGGCCACAAAGAAGCCCACCTTCTCCATAGAGTCTGAGGTGTAGGTATAATCTAATTCACATGAATGGCTGACATAGCAAAACAAAATGCTCACTTGTAGAGATGGTCATTACAAATCCTAAAATAGCTGTAGTCAGCAGAATATAAATAAATACTTCTGTAATCAGAAAAAAATGTAATTAAAATATTTCATAATCGGGAATTAGTCCCTGACAGTTGGGTAGTTGTATGGGATAGTTGCCAATGGTTGGTGTTCTCAACCAACATCGGCCGACTATATATTTCATGTTTCAATTGTAGCCAGGGACCGCACATTTTGTTATATGATGTACTTATTGCCTATCTGATGAATGAGAATACAACACTCATATTCCATGCCTTGTCTATGTAAATAATATATTCTATTGCTGCTGTTATATATTCTCGTTTACTTTGTATTGATTGGTCAAGTATCTTTGCGAGTAAACATTTGGCATTGTTGCCGATACAAACTTTAGCAATACACCAAACACAAACGAGAGTCATGGCGCTGTAATGGGTCAGCCAGTCGAAGAACCAGTGCAAGCAAACGAGGAAAGAGAACACACATTGACAGAAGACCTCATAAATCTATGGGATATCTCACTCAAAGAACACATATAGAGGGAAGCTCTCAAGAGAGTTCCCTCAAGTCACCATCTGGGATAACTTTACTGTCGATCCGAAGGTCAACCATCTTCTCGACAGACTGCCGAGATTGATAGCACGACACTATATCATACTGCAAGACCTTCACACTGAGAAAGATATGGAACAACGAAGGCAATAGATACTGCAAGGGTACGAAGAACAAAATAGAAGAGAGGAGGAAGAGTGTGACACTGATCAACAACATACATCAAAGAATTAATGCCATTAACCTTAAACAAAAACGGAAAACTAAAACAAAGTAGTCACGAATCAATCAACCAGAAAATAAGATCCTTAAGAATAAAAGAACAAATTGAACAACGACGACAACTGAGGGATGAATTTGATGAAGGAAAAGGATTTCTCAAAGAAAATCCAAGTCCACCCAAGAATAGAAGTCGAAGCCAAAGTGCAAGCAGAATCCGTAGTCAAGAGAGACAAAGAACCGTCAGGACAAGAGAACGTACAAGGGGAGATTGAATTGAAATAGCCAGACACCTACCACTTCTCGATGATGAAACACAAACTAATCTCACCGACCACATAATAGAACCATCCATACCATCATCGTTGGACGAAGGGGAAAGTGAGGAAGAAAACACTTCCAAGGAACCATCAGACGAAGAAGGGTCATCGTCGGGTGATAAAGAAGGCTCACCATCGGGCGAGGGGGAAGGCAAGAAGGAAACTGCCAACCCGATCGTCCAAGAGCAATTCACACGAATAGAATCAGCCGAAGGGGGAGGCCAAAGGAAACATACGAAGGATCTAACAAAGACCATTGGCCAGATTGAATAGTGAACATTCAAAGAAGATTTGAATTTCAGACGACTAGAGCCAAAAACACTAGGACAGAGGGAGCATCAAAAAAACCTTGAAGGTAGCCTGAAGGTGATGAACGCTAACGAAGGACAAATAGAGGATTGTAACATGTTCGAGAGTGCAAGGAATGCATCGGAATGTACCAATCAAATTCTCCAAGCAGGTCACTATCACAGAAGGTGTAGCAAAGAGCCAAGATGGTGACTCCCCCAGCAAGTCCAAATATAGAGCAGCAGCAAGTCCAAATATAGAGGAGCAGAAACTCCTAAAGTCATTGGAAATGGGTCAAAAGACCTTGTATGACATTGTAAAACTTGTGAAACAATTTGGGTAGCAAGCAGTTGAGACAACAGAGCATATTGGCTAAGAGCATTTCTAGCAACTCTCAAGGGAATAGCAATCGATTGGTATACTGAACTAGAAGCAGGACATAAAAAGACATGGGAGGAATTGAAATGAGTGTTTCAGGAAGAATTCAAACTCCTGAGAGATGACAACAAGATTGTAGTAGAGATATACAATACCAAGCAAGGTAAGCACAAGAACATACATTACATTCGTAGACTCAAGGAATTGTTGGTCAAACTAGAAATCCAACCAGTCGACGGGTTGAAGAAGAGGTGGTTCATCGAATGGTTGATCCCTTCGCTAAGGAAGAAGATGAAGGTCATACCTCCATCATCGTACGTTGATGCCTACAATCGGGCAATGGACATAGAAAGCGAAGACAAGACATCTTCTCGAGGGAAGAGGAAGACGGACAATGATGAGAGCACAAACGACAACAATGACAAGGAATCAAAGACCGTTCAAGCCTTGAGAAAGGACATGATGAGGATGATGAAGGAGAATACAAGAGAAAACAAGGAACTGTGGTGCACCAACTGCAAAGGAGAGGTTCATACAAAGGCAAACTGTCCAAAAAAACTATTCTACGATATCTGCCAAGTAATGGGACATTCCATCAAGGAATGCCCATACAATTTGAAAACAAGAAGCACAAAAGCACTCTTCATGCAAGGAGAACAATCAACTCCTCTGACCACACCACCAAAACCACAAAATACTAATACCAATGCATATCCAAGCGGATACAAGAACAAAAGAGGAAATAACAATCGGTTCAACAACTGTGGACCAAGGAGTAGAATCCAGTAGGATGCGAAGGGGCAACCGATGATCCAATTCGGAAAGTGTAACGAATGGGGTCACTTTGCCTGAGAATGCCAAAGTAACCAAGGAAAAACGGGGATGCTCTGTAAGTGGTGTCAACCGGGTGACCATGAGGACACCAACTGCCCGAAACAATAAGGCATCACAGGAAGAGACCGGTTGTCGTACAAATGGAGATCGCAGGGAAGAATCTAACAAACACAATTGTCGACGGAGGATCAGTAGTCAACATACTACCCGAAGACACATGGAAGTGTCTCAGGAAATCAACACTCTAGCCACCGACATTCCGATTGGTGGGCACCAACCAACATGGCATCAAGCCGTTGGGAACCTTGATGGCGTAGAAAGTGACGATCAGGACCCAACCATTTTTGTTGAATTTTGTGATCATCCCATTTGAGAAAAAGGCGTACGATGCACTGCCCGAGAGAGGGTGGTTGATTCCAGCCAAGGCAGACCACAATTGGAAAAGAAATACACTTTCCATAGAGAACAACAAAAGGAAGTATGTGATCGACTTGAGAAATCAAGCAGTTGGTGAAGAACTATCATCATCGGACTCAAAGTCTAGAGGATCAAGAATGGACGGAGAAAGGAGAGTCATGGAACCAAACGACAAAGGTATCCTGGACCTCCAATAGTGCTTGGAGGACAAGACAAGTTCACTCAATGGACTCTTCCACTGGCAAATGGAGGATTACGAAGTACTCTAGTGAGACTACAATATGCTACAAATCAAAGAAATTGAAGGGGAAGAATAAGATGGAGCCTCGATGAGCCAAACATTTTCTCCAAAATATGAAGAATACAAAGAAGGGGTGACTAGGGTAGACAACATGCCAACACATAATTCTGAAAGGGGCAAGATGATCAAGTACAAGGAACCAAACATATAGAAGGTAAATCTAGGAGAGGAGGATAGTCCTCGAACGATTCTGGTCGGAGTTGACTAGCATCCAGTGTTGAAGACGACAACATTTAAAATCTTCACAGAATACAAAGATGCCTTCACATGGACGTACAAAGACTTGAAGGGCGTACCTCAAAACTATGCATACACAAAATCCCTTTGATACCTAGAGCACAGCCCGTACAAAAGAGACCATAGTGAATGAATAAAAATTATGCTACGAAGGTACAAGAAGAGATTGAAAAAATATTGGAAGCAGGAATCATTTTCAAAGTTGAAGTCAACGACTAGGTGTCACCAATCGTTATATCATTAAAGAAAGAATTTGAATAGATTTGGATACGCGTGGACTTCTTAAGCCTCAATGCTATGACCATAAAGGACCCCTTCCCAATCCCATTCACCGACTCAATATTAGAAGAAGTGGCAGGCCATGAAATCTACTCATTTATGGATGGATTCTCAAGCTATAATTAGATAAGTATAGCCGAGGAAGATAAACTAAAGACGACATTCATAGTTGAAGATGAACTGTATGCATACAACCGGATGTTGTTCAATCTGTGCAATGCTCTGACGACCTTCCAAAGAATAATTCTACACATACTTGACAAGATGTCAATGGGGAATTTTAAGGCATTCTTGGACGACTGGTCAATTTATAGCGATGAACAAACACATCTAAAGACCCTCTAAGAATGCATGGAACGGTGCAGAGTAGCACGACTAGCATTAAACCCAAAGAAGTGTCAGTTCATGGTGCCTCAAGGGAAATTGCCTGAGCACATAGTTTGCAAGGCTAGATTGAAAACCAACCCAAATAAAATGGGCCACAGAGGCGACACAAAAGAGAAGGAAGTATTGGCATGACAAACACCTCCGACAAGCGAACTTCCAACCTAGACAGTTGGTTCTCAAATATAACGGCCGTAACGAACTGAAGCCCGAAAAATTCAAGGTAAGGTGGCTAGGACCATTTAAAATTAGAGAAGTTGGTGAGAACAGAGCCATTAAACTCAAAAACTTAGACGGAACTCTGCTAAAAGATCCCATCAACGAATCAAAACTAAAATTATACAAGGAGAGAAAGAAAGCACCAATTGGGATAAATATTCTAGCATACACAATGAAAGAGGACTGGGCAGTAAGCGAAAGAGAAAATAATGGAAGAATAGGATTGGGGAATCATTGGAAGCCATTTTGTACAAGAGGAAGACTAGACTGCACCAAGAGGCCAGAGAATAGTTGAAGAAAGACTCGTCAGGAAAAGAGTGGAAGGAATTGCAATACCCCAAGTTCATAAACATTTAACCAATGCCCTGTTTGGAACACTTGCACTCTAGAAAGGAGTAGGGGGACATTGGAAGTTCCATGCACCCTACGAAGGAGAGAGAAGAGAGTACATGTCCTATGGACTCGACGAAGAATCCAAGAGGAAGCGAAAGGAAAAAGTAGACCAAAATAAAGGCGATTTGGAAGAAGATGACGGGGATGAGGACGACTGGAACAAATATCCAGAAAAAAAGGTCGTGCCTAATAATGGTGGAAGACATGCTCATCGCCCAATCAGACGAATATAACGAAGAATTAATCAAGTACACCAAAGAACATAATCCAAAGCCCCTACACTGGTGACTTCGAACAAGCTATGGTAGGTCATACCAAATCTAGCAGGTCCGCCGACAATGGAAGGAGAAAACACTACATGGTACTAGCAGTATGGCGGACAATATGTCGATGGAAGTTATAAAGGAATAGGACCCACTCCACTGGTAGATAAGATTTTTTATTTAAAATATCTCAAAACTTGTTGCAAGGAAGAATGTTATAAAAGACCTTTTTCTTGTAAGTGGCAATATGCTTCGAAGGTGAAGATAAGAAAACACAATGAAATAAAAGGCCAGAAGAGAGAAAATGAGAATGAAGAAGAAAAATTAAAAAAGAAAAAAATGTCAGAAATGATGTAAGTTCAATAAGTGAGAAAAAGCAAAAAATAAAAATTAAGAAAGAGAAAAGTATTAAAATAAAGGTGAAAGGAAAAAATATTAAAATAAAACGGAGAAATAAAATATTTAAAAATGCTAAAGTATTGGAGAAAAAAATTAAAATATTAAAAATATTGATAGCATCGATAAAAGTCATATGGCACAAAAGGAGTTATCAAATTTTACAAGGAGCAAATCGTACAATATGACCAAGGGTTATTGTGCAGAGGGGACAAGGTAAACGCACCATACAAGGAAGAAGTTGCAAAAAAATTGAGTGAAAAAAGCATCGTATGACCTTCCATACAATTCACAGAAGACATTGTACAAACAAGAGACCAGAGCAGCATACGACATCATTACAATGAGCAATATGTTCCAGTGTACAGCATCATTATACGGCAATCTTTGGGTCGAGGTACCCACCCCATTGTACATTCTTGGAGTGCCAACGTATGGTGGTTAAAATTGGAGGTTGACATCCCTGGCATCGTATGGCGAAGGATTGAGGTGAGCATACGGTGGCAATCTGTATGGTGAAGGAATGAAGTGAACGTACGACAGTTGAAGAGAGACGTACGCCCAGAGCAAAGAGACGTATGGCCATCACCAATCGTATATCAACTTGCATTGTTCACCAGAAGGAAGTCGTACAAAGAGAGGTTGCACGGTGGAAATTCGAGTAGGAGAGTGATTGCACATATCCATTGTCATACGCCATCATACCCTCATACAAGGCGTTTGTACACCGTACATTGTAAACTAGTGTTGGGACACCACTACAAAGTACGGAATTGGCAAACTCAAAAATACATAGTAAGAATTGGCAGTTACACGAATAGTTTTTGGTTTTCAAGAAAGTGGTGTGTATTTAATCAGTGTCGGGCAACACATTACCGAAGAATTCTTTCAGCCATGGACAGGAGCAACAACAAGGGAAAAAAGGTTGCCCATTACAGACCATGCATTGCTTCAGCCAAGCCAAGCAAACGCAAGATGGATGTCGAGATAGGAGAGGATGCACTCGCATGGGACAACCTAACCAAGAGCGAGTGTAAACACTGGTGGCAGAATACTTAGGACGATCATGTCCTCAAGACAGCCCTACAACATGCACAGGTGGATAAAGTTGTGCTACTTCCATTCTTCAACGCATGAGAGTTTGAACTCCTCAAGGCAATGGTGACTAACTATTGCAGGCACACTCATAAATCAGTCATCGACTATAGGGGTTGCATAATGACTATTTCCTTCGGGCCAGCAGACATCCAGACGGTATTCAGCATACCAGCCACAGCTACTACAGTATGCAAGCCAACTAGGAAGTTCACACAGCAACACAAGGAAGCGTCGATGAAAAGAGTTTGCAAACCCAACTTAACTCAACAATAGAGGGGTAGTATATGGAATGTTGGAAATCGGGGGTTGAGGAAAAATTTCCTGGCCACACCCGAATGGGAAGTGTATAATGGACTTGATGAAGTGCAGATTGACAGGAGCAAGCAAAGCTTCTGATGTAGCAATATGGATGATCGACTACATGATAGGGCTAAGCATAGGGAAGGTATACAATTGGTGTTGGGAAAAAGGGAAGACGAGTACAGTCTTATACCACTATGCCATAAAGCGGAAACAGGCATAGTTCATTTCCCACATTGACCCTTAGAGAGAAACTCATGCTTAACCAGTTTCAACAACACCATTAATAGATTTAGCAAATAGAACTAACAACCATGAAAGATGAAACAGAAGACATGAACACACAGATATATGTGGGGAAAACCCTTTCAGGTAAAAAAACCCCACACTCCAAAAGCCCAGATCACCATTGTATTATTCAACAACAAAATACAATTACAATACAATATCAGGCTCACGGCCTTTACAGGAGATTAAATCTTGTTCCATTCTGGAGAATATTCGGCAACATAACCCATCACGGCCACCTCTCTCAGCGAGAGACATCTCACTAGGCTACACAGCCACACGACTCAACCACCGGCCTCTCGGCCTCTTTGTCGCACAGCCGCTCAGCCTTCACCTCCTGCGAGATTCATCTCTCTCTCGGCTACCCTACCTCTCGGCCCGTTTGGCAACACCCGGTCTGCACTCTACCTCTTAGCTTGCATCCGGCCTCTCGGCCTGCACCCAGCCTCACGACATGCACCCAGGTTCTCAGCCAGTCCACGCTCACCTCTAGGCCTCTTTGCTTGCATCTGGCCTCTCGGCCTGCATCCAGCATCTCGATCTATTCAGTGCCCAACTTGCATCCACGGTAACCGTCGCTCTCTGCTCCAAGCATCAAGCCTTGAGAGAGTTTCCCTCAGCCTTCACCGCATTCGGCCATTCGCCCTACAGTTCAGCTTGACCAAGGTTGACCTCAACTCAACTCCTTGCAAGTGATTTCGGCTTCCCATGAGAGACACCCTAGCCAAAGCCCCTTTAGGGTTTCACCTCAAGCCATACGCCATCTCTAATGCTGGCCGTCGGATAAGCAGTCAAACAAATCTCCACCGTCGAGCTTAGGGTTCTCTAAGAGTCACCGAGTCAACCATCGAGCACATGGGCCCACATGCCATCTGTCCTCCACATCATCGCCATTTGTCGGCCTTCGACACAATCCACCATCCTATCAGGTCCCACATCCGTCGGCAGTTGGAAACCAACCATCACTTTCCAACTGTCAACACTCCATATTCCGCTTGCCGTGGTGAGGGATCCACCAAGACACGTGTCCATTGCTTGTGCAATTCTGAAGCATCAAAAGGGAATCTACAATATTCTCAACAAGTCTCTCGGAAAAGACTTAAATATTAACTCCCAGCACTCCAAGTGGTCCCCACATCCGTTGGCATCCAAGTCGCTATATCGCTGGAGAACTGAACTCCAAAACCTCATGTCGGAGGTTACGAAGTTCCCAAAACCCACGACTTGCCGACAAAGGGATCACTTCGTCGCTCAAAACCTGAACTTCCAAACCTCAAGTCGGAGGTTACAAAGTTCCTGAAACCCGCAACGAGCCGACAACAAAGGAAGTAGCCTTCCCTCCACAGTCGCTAAGTCGAGAGGTTATGAAACTTTGGAACCCCACGACTTCAGTTAGATAAACTTGAAAACCAGAGACTTAACTCAGTCGATGAAGGAGGAAAACATAACTGCTCCAGGAAGCAATCAAGCCAGTAAATTTGAGTCATAATTCTCAACATTCTCCCACTTAACGAAGAACTTATTGGCTTCTTCGAACACAAACACAGAATCTTAAACAATGCTTTTGTGCTCCAACCAAGACACCTGCAACGACATCCAAGATGTCCACCAACTCAGGCAACAATTCCAGCCATCTATCACAAGAAAAGGAACGAGCCAAGGTGTATATGCATCAGTCTCAGGAACACAAGCATCAGATCCTACAGACGGCAAAGGCACCAACACAGCCACCACTCCACTATGCTCACGAGCTAAACAGAAGCAACCCAACATCAGCTTCAAAGCCCTCAACCGAACACATACGTGAAGCCATCCTCCAAAAAACAAGATAGAACATCAGCTAGAACAACAACCAAAAAACTGACTACTCCCATCCAACTGATCAACCCACGCGACTGAACATATCACACACAGTAAGTGCTACTCCATCCAATCACACATACCTCCAAGGTATCGACATCAGTAAACTCATGCCACCATCATAGCCAACCCATCAACCACAGAAACAAGCTCCATGTGCCAACCAGTTGAAGAAGACCAAACACAACCAAGAACTCCCACTGCATGGGTAACACCAAAACTAAACAGAATCAAGGCATACTGAGTCTACCAATAGCATAACATAGAGAGTGTAAACATGTAGTTTCAAGGAACCATCCACAATGATATGCACATCATGTAGCTGTAGAAAATCCTCCTACATACACCTCTAAATGCCAACTATGTCACCTTATTCTCCATGTATCCATGAGCACCTGCAACCGATCATCTCATGCTAAACTCCAAATGCAACATTGCACCATCATGAAGTTCTCAAGCACATGACCAATGCACCCAATACACAAAGAATCACCAGACCATTGTCAAAGCTTCAATCATCTGAATCGGGAACTTATCATGACATCATGATCTACACATCCCCCTTAGGAGATCCCATGCTCCAGGTGAACATAACATGGTCTCAAGAGCAATGTATCATGCCAAAACTCTAATGCGCAATCAAGAGTATACCATGACATAAAACAAACTAACTCTAAACCACGTCACCTATCAAGCACCGCCAACACCTCAACCAAAGACTCTAAGAGTCCTCCATGGCTCCAAGATGTTACATATCTTCAATTAGTGTCCATGCAAATGCGAAAGAACCCTTCTACAACAACAGGATCTAAGAGTCCCTCCTAGTAACATCTACAACACTAAAGAAGATCATTCACCACCACCTGATGAACCCACAGTCATTGCTAAAGCTCCCATTGAACCGTGACATCGAGCTCTCCAAGCATCATGACCAAACATCTGCCAAACTGAAAATCTTCCAGGCCCACAACAACAAACATGTCCATCTGACAACAATGCCAAGTGGCACCAAGACCTCCAAACCAAGCATAAAACATCATCACTGTCAAAAGCTTACACAAGGCAGTGTATACAATCTATCCATGACATCGTGATACCCGTGCTACAGGTCCCCATAACCGACTATTTAGGTACTCAACACCATCCATCCTCTCATCTCAAAGCGCCACACCAATGCACAAGTGACCACAGACAAGGCCAGCTAACAAGTCTACACCAACAATGAATCAACCTCGTGGATATAGACAGTCCACTTCCGAGTTGTCTCACAACAAACATGTAGGTAAAGACAGCCCACAACATTGCACAACCCGTAGATCCATTCAATAGAAACGTGCAAACCCATCATCGCATTGGAAATGCAAAACTGAGATCTCAAAGAGAACAGCAACATAGACCACATGACTCAAACACCAGATCAAGCTCAGATCCAATTCGCCAATCACGTCCACAACAAGCACCATAGTCAAGAAACCCATGAGCACCACCACAAGAATGTTGAGTGACAAATCACGTACCAACACTCCCATGCAGAGAAGATATCACACATCCTCAAACCATGCCAAACTGCAACTATATCATCTAGTCACACCCAAAAGCCAAGATCTAAAAAATAGCTTAACAGCAGCTCCACATAACCGCAAGTTTTGCTTGACTGTGTAAAACCTACAAAACCACTAAGCCATTGTTAGTCGATATCTTTACTTTGTTGCATAGCCCAACATGTTGATGGAGATAGGATTCTTCTCTTTTCTCTCCTGATATGGCTTTAGCTTTGATCCGTTGATTGCCTCTGATATCAGTGACCCATCGAGATTTTCTAATTTTATAGACCCATTGTCACCTACTTCCCGTACTCGGAACGGTCCCAACCAACGAACTTTAAACTTCCCCGGCTTGATCTCGTTACGACCGTTATATTTCAGAACTAACTGTCTCGGTCGGAAATTCATTCACCGGAGATGTTTGTCATGCCAATATTTCCGTCGGCGTTGCATGTTCTCCGTTGCCCATTGTGCCATCACCCTTCGCTCGTCCAGCTTAGTCAGTTGGTATAGTCTTTCCTTTAAGCTTTCAGTATCGCCTAACCGATTCTCCACGGCTATCCTCAGACTTGGTACCATATACTCCATCGACATCACCGCCTCCTGACCGTACATCAATTGGAAAGGCGTGTGGCCCGTTGTTACCTTGTACGTTGTACGATATGCCCATAGGACGGCTGGTAACCTTTCTTCCCAGTCAGCTTCTTCCACGCCACATGATTTGTGAATCACTGATACGAGCACCTTATTTGTAGACTCCGCCTGGCCATTAGCTCGCGGGTAGTACAGACTTGATAGGTTGTGAAAAATTCGGAACTCTGTCGTCATCAACCTGATAACATGATTAACGAAGTGTCCTCCACGATCACTCGTGATCCGAATGGGGATGTCGTACCGTGTCACTATTTGCTCATAGATGAATCTTGTCGACTTCGTACGTATTGTCCGGGTAACGCCGAAGCCTCCACTTACTTCACAAATATTCTCAGAGCGCATCACAATATACTCCAATTGATGCAAGGGATCACCTTCAACGGGTCCGGATGAAGTCCAATTCCCATTGTTCGAATAATTGTCGAGGCCGTGGAGGGATGCAAGCAGAAATCGCCAATGGTTTCCCCAACCCCTCCGCAAGCGCCTGTTTCACCACCCATTCTTCTCTTTTTGGCCTCGTGCATCATCAGTTTACCACCATAGGCCTCGCCTAAGAGGCCTTTCCTTTGCGTGAGCACGTCCCATGCGCGGCCGCAAGCCGCCCCTTCCATGTGCCTTTAGTACGCCAGGTATTTCCTCTTCGACGACACATCTACGAAGTATCTGGTCGGGTCCCATCTTGTAGAGTAACCCATTGATCAACTAGAATGTCTTACTTTTCAGTACGATCTTCCTCCTTTCGGCTGGTGGCATATCTTTCGGAAACGTGGATGTGGACAGATAGTCTCCAATCTTCTCGTACCATGAGGGTAATATTGCAATCTGGAATAAATGTGCATCCGAAAAGTCTTCATTCACCCCACCCTCTGCAGGTTCACCCGATCGGATTCTGGATAATTGATCGGCAATAACATGGCTCTTTCCCGGCCGTACGATGATGGTGAACGTAAATTCTTGCAACAAAAGTAACCATCTACTCACCCGTCCTTGGATAATCGGCTTGTTTACCAGGTACATCAAAGCTTGGTGATCCACATAGAAAGTGAACGGCGTGGCTAGGAGGTAATGCCTGAACTTCTGTACGGAGTAAACCATTCCTAGTGCCTCACGCTCGGTCGTGCTGTAATTCCTTTCTGCCTTTGAAAGTAGCCAGCTGGCAAAAAATATTGGGTGATCCAACCCGTGAGCTCCCACTTGTGCTAGGGTTGCTCCGATGGCAAAATTAGAGGCGTCTACATGTACGTGGAATTCCTTATCCCAGTCCGGATACATCAATATGGGTGAGCTGATCAATCGATCCTTCAGTTCCTGGAATGCCTTCTCCTGTTCTTCGGCCCATGTAAATGGTTGGCCTTTCCTCGTCAGTAGGTCGAGAGGGTACGACACTTGGGCAAAATTTTTAATGAATCTCCGATAGTATCCCACATGCCCGAGGAAAGACTTTACACCAGTGACGTTCTCCGGAGCCTCCATCTGTACGATGACTCGCACCTTGTCGGGATCCGTTTTCAACCCAGCTTTGCACACAATGTGTCCGAGCAACTTCCCTTGCGGCACCATAAATCTGCATTTCTTCGGATTCAAGGCAAGGCGGGCTGCTCTACACCGTTCCATGCACTCGCCTAAAGCTTTCAAATGTTTTTCTTTATCACTATAGATCGACCAATCATCCAAGAAGGCTTTAAAATTACCTACTGACATTTTATCAAAGATGTGGAGTATAATCCTCTGAAATGTAGCTGGTGCGTTGCATAATCCAAACGGCATGCGGTTGTATGCGTACACCCCATCCTCGACGACGAATGTAGTCTTTAATTTGTCCTCCTCGGCGATACTGATCTGATTGCAACCCGAGAAGCCATCTAGAAAGGAGTACATTTCGTGCCCGGCAACTTCTTCCAGAATTGAGTCGGTGAAGGGAATGGGAAATGGATCCTTGATCGTCACTGCATTCAGGCTACGGAAGTCAACACAGATTCTAATTTGCTCCTTCTCTTTCTTCAATGATATGACAATCGGCGATACCCACTCGCTGACTTCCACCTTGAAAATAATGCCGGCTTCCAGCATCTTCTCAATCTCCTCTTGTAATTTGGCGGCATAATTTTTGTTCATTCTGTACGGTCGCTTTCGTACGGGCTGGGCTCCCGGTACGAGAGGAATCCTGTGCACACATAACTCCGGTGGGATGCCTTTTAAGTCCTTGTACGTCCAAGCGAAAGCGTCTTTATATTCCATGAAGATTCTAAACGCTGCCGCCTTCAGGACAGGGTCCCAGTCATCACCAACTAAAATCTCCTTAGGTTTGGCTAATTCCCCGAGGTTTACTTTTTTCAACGTTGATTCCTCGTACTTCATGATTTTGTCCTGCTCGAACTTGTGGGCTGGGGTCACATCCAATTCGGCCGTACCTTCTTTATATTCTCCGTACTCAGGTGGAAATGTCTCACTGGTCGAGCCATTATCCTTTTCTACTTCCCCCTCCTTGATCTGTAGCATGTGGCAATCCGGGTGGAAGACTTCATAATCCTCCATCTGCCAGTGAAACAGTCCGCTCAATGAACTGGTCTCATCTTCCGAGCAACTGCCGATCTCCAATACCCCTTCTTCATCTGGTTCCATTGTCTTTCTCTCATCATCCTCTGAGTCACCTCCGGATTCCGATGCCGAAGATGCCAGATCCTCACTGACGGCCTGATTCTTCAGATCAATGGTGTATTTCCTCCCCCGATTTTCTATTGAGAGTGTATTCCGCTTCCAGTTGTGGGTTGCCTTGGCAGCATTCAGCCATCCCCGTCCCAGGAGTGCATCGTATGCCTTTTTCTCCATTGGGATGAC